>CM065592.1:132744691-132959983 GCA_033119425.1 Bufotes viridis
TTATAAATATGAAAATAATACATATATCTATATCTCATTTTCTTACCGGATGGTCACCATCAGTCGTTCTGTGGGTGAGACACTCCGCCGGAAATACGTGTCCATTCTAGTTAGCTTGGGTGATACTCTGTCTAGCAGGTCATCAAAAGTATCCGTATTCATCCGGAAATAGTTATAAAATTTTTCAGGATATTGCCGTAACTCCAGGTACAGTAGTTCAAATGCTCCCTCAGTCATACGTGCAGAAGATATGGGATGCACCCAATAGCGACGTAGCCGACGCCGACGTCTATCTCTCTCTTGTTTCCTCCATCTCGAAACAAAAATAAGAGCTTTCCACGCAAAGGCTTGTTCTGGCATCATCCTGGCAACAATCCAAAGCATATAGCCTGAGGTAGTCCCCAAGTTTTACTTTTTATAGCCCTAAAAAAATTTACATATTTTATTGGTTTTTAAACATTTGCAGGAAAAAAATAAAATAAAAATTTATGATCCGCTTTTTAAACGGATCCGTCATACTGATCCGCTTATGAACCGGATCCGTCGTGCGGATCCGTCTAAGAACCTGATCAGTGCGACGGATCCGGTAATATAACGTTTCAGGAGCCTTCAGGATTTCCGGATCCGTATATCCGGACACATAATGGAAAGACGGATCCGGAATAAAATTAATAGGCGTTATTAAGCGTTTTTCCGGATCCGTCGTGTATTTCCGTTATAGGGAGTGCACAACGGATCCGGAAGACGCAGGTGTGAAAGGGGCCTTAGAGTGGTAGTCTTTAAGGGGTTGAATAATTGTGTCAATGAAGAAATCACAAAAAAAACATTTAATACTGTATTACAAAAACAATTGATGTCATTTTAGTTGCATTTGGTTCTTTAAAAAGTCCTTGTAAGCTTTCATTCTGAACACAATTACAAATGTACACTAAATTCCCTAAAAACCTTTACAGCATTGGGGGTTGAATAATTTTGAACACAACTGTACACTGACTATCTCCTCCTAACTATTTGAATTATATATCTATGTTAACTGTCTAATGTATATACAGCAAAGCACAGAGCACAGCAATCACATTGCTGTCTCTCTCAGAACTCCATTACATTACAGAAAATTTCTGCTGGGGAGGTTCCTTATATAGTAAGGGGTAGGCAACTTTCCTATTGGTTGCTAGGAATGTTGCTAAGCTCAGACAAAAAACATTGCAACCTTCTCATTGGCCCCACAAGCAAGAGCGAGGTTACTGATGAAAAAAGTAGAATATTCAAAATTATGAATATATAGCACTATATTCTAAATATTAGCGATTTCTCAAAGTGCTGATATTCGTGATTCGAATATTCGCGCCTAACACTAAGTTTTATGACACCCCGCCAGCACCCTCAACCTGATGCGCAGCCTAGTGTTACAAGGAGGGAAACAGTTTGGAAGATGGTGAAGGAGTACATAGCAGACTGTGTCAGCGTCCTAAGTGATCCCTCTGTGCCTTACAACTATTGGTTGTCCAAGCTGGAAACGTGGCATGAACTGGCGCTCTACGCCTTGGAGGTGCTGGCCTTCCCTGCCTCCAGCGTTTTGTCAGAGCATTTATTTAGTGCTGTGGGGGCTTAATAACTGAAAAGTGCATCCGCCTGTCAACTGAAAATGCCAACCGGTTGACTCTTAGGCCTCTTTCACACAAACTTTTTTTGCGAGTGTACGGACCTTTTTTTTTGTGTTCCGTATATGGTACCATTCATTTCAATGGTTCCGCAAAAAAACAAAAGTGTTTCCGTGTGCATTCAGTATTTCCATTTTACCGTTCCGTGCAAAGATAGAACATGTCCTATTATTGCCCGCAAATCAGGATACGTGGCTCCATTCAAGTCAATGGGTCTGCAAGAAAAACAGAATGCATACGGAAATGCATCCGTATGTCTTGCATATCAGTTCGGTTTTTTGCGGAACCATCTATTGAAAATTTTAAGCCAAGCCCAATTTTTTCAATGTAATTACTGTATACTGTATATGCCATGCGGAAAAACGGAACGGAAAGACGGAATTGAAACGGAAACACAACAGAAATAAAAAACGGAAAAACGGATCTGATAAAAACAGCCCGCAAAATACTGAAAAAGCCATACGGTTGTGTGAAAGAGGCCTTTTAAAAATAAACAAGGCCTGGATTGCCCTTCACTTCTCTACTCCACCAGGGGAAAGTGGCTGAACATAAAGGCACCCTAAATGTGGCTTTTATGGTGTCTCGAATACACTGTATTCCCATGCACCCCTTCCACCACTGAAAAGGATATATGGTTCAATCTCCCTTTTCTCATCCTCCTCCTCCATCATATCAACATGCTTATTAGGCAGCCCTCGCTCCTAATGTTTTTAAAGGGTCAGCTTAGCACCAGGCCCTCACCCATAATGATTTAGATGGTCTGATCAGCAGCAGGCCCTCGCCTCTAATCTTTTAGATGGTCCGATCAGCAGTAGGCCCTCGCCCATAATGTTTTAGATGGTCAAATCAGCAGCAGGCCCTCTCCCCTAATGTTTTAGATGGTCAGATCAGCAGCAGACCCTCACCCCTAATGTTTTAGAGGGTCACCAGCAGGCAATCAATCTTATTTTAAAGGTGTGTAATAAAGGGTGTATTGTAGTGCTGGTTACTTGTAATTTTTGGCACCCTTTCACTTAGTGCATTGGCTTTATGAGTCCCACTACCTGAACAATTGTACCACAATGTGAATGAGGCCCTCCTTTATGTGATATACAGGTTGTCATCAGAGTGCCTCTTGCTTGCAATTTTTGGCAGCACTTGCACTTTATATACAAGTAAATATACAGGATAGAATATTTCCTAACAATTTTTCTTCCAAAAGCGATTTTATCTTCGGTTTTTTGTGTATCATTGTCAGACTGTAAAAGTGGCGTTCTACTCGGAAAACATCGTTCAGCGCATCAACATGGGAGTACAAGATGCATCCAGACATCCTCCCCATGCTGTTCTCGAACCATTTCAGTGGGGTTTCCATCAATTTCTGACCTTTACCTGTGAACCAGACACCCTCCCCTCTTCGGAGCAGGAGGTGCCTGGTTTAATGCTTGGGTTCCCCCATTGACTTCCATTGTGCATCCCAAGGTGTTCTACTCAAGTACCCGAGCACTTTGGTGCTCGACCAACACTACTGCAACCCTGCATTGAAGATCCGCTGCACTACTGGCCAGCCAAACTGGATTTGTGGCTGCAACTGGCAGCGTTTGCCCTGGAAAAGCTGTACTGCTTGGCCAGTAGTGTGGCATCAGAGCGGTTGTTTAGTGCGGCAGGGGCCATAGTTACCCCAAGAAGAACTCACCTGTCCACCCAAAATGTGGAGAGACTGACCTTTGTCAAGATGAATCAGGTGTGGATCAGCCAGGATTTCTACCCACCAATGCCTGATGCATCAGATTAGATTATCCATGGTGCCACACCAACACTTAGACAAAAGAGACTGGCTTCTTTTGGCTACCTGCCTCAGCTACTATTCTTATGCTGCCACCCACCTGATGCCAAGTGCTCCTTCTTTCACCCACCATCTTCAGCTGGTACTGGTATTGCTACCCACCTCCCCACTCTGTCAATGGGTCACTTTGTGGTCTCCTGATGCTGCTGCCACCTCACCACTCAGGTATCCTGATTCTGCAATCTCCATAATGCCATTGTGCCACCCTGTGGCCTTCTCCTGATGCTGCTGCTGCCACCTCCACACTCTGTGGCCTCCTGATGCTGCTGCCACCTCCACACTGTCAATGTGCCACTCTGTGGCCTAATCCTGATGCTGCTGTTCCCACCCTCCCCACTTCATGACTGGGCCACTATTTTGCCTTTCGGTCTGGCTGACGTCATCATTTATTTGACTCTTCTTCTGATCTGTCAGAAGGCCATAAGGCCTGCTTGACATGGCTCCTATTTTACATCAGAATTGGCATATGATTTGGTAGCCAAAAGCAGGAGTGGGTACAAAACACAGAAGTGAAATGCAAATATTCCATTCACGTGTCATCTCAGTTTTGGATCCACTCCTGTTTTTTTTTTTTTGGCTTTAGCAATACTGATTAATTACTGAACAAATTTTGACCGAGAGAAGGCTGATGCTCCACAGACAGGACCTGTTTTTTGGGGGTTATTGTTCTGATGGATCAGAGGAATGGGAAAATATTCATTGACGTCAACACAAACTTACTGCTAAGACCCACTCCACTTTGTTGGGGGGTCTCTACTTGTATAAGTGTTTAATAGAACAGCTCCTGTAGAAATCTATGTGGAATCAGTGAAGTGGTGTAAAAGGAGTGCACTGAGATCGTAAAAACTCAGATCCGATGGTATATTCTAACCCCCAGCCAGGCATTTCCATGGTGACGGGGACACCTGCCTGGGGATTAGAATATACAGGGCCCCACTGCTCACAGGATTATACATTTATTAACTGTAATCTGTAACTTTAACTTTAAATGAGCGCTTATCTCTTTACTAGGGTATCTTACTCTCAGCTCCGGTAACAGGCAGTGCAGGTGGCGCTCACTCACTGATGTCACGTGCCTGCTCCTCCCACTACGCGGCGCAGGAGCATGACATCAGTGAAGTGAGCGCCACCCACACTGCCTGTTAGCGGAGCTGAGAGTAAGATACCCTAGTAAAGAGATAAGTGCTCATTTAAAGTAACAGATTACAGTTAATAAATGTATAATCCTGTGAGCGGCGAGGAGGGGGATCTGCGGAAGGCACTGTCATGGGGGGGGGGGATCTGTGGATGGCACTGTCATGGAGGGGGACCTGTGGGTGGCACTGTCATTGGTGGGGGATCTGTGGATGGCACTGTTATGGGGGATCTGTGGATGGCACTGTTATGGGGGATCTGTGGATGACACTGTCATGGGGGGGATATGTGGATGACACTGTCATGGGTGGGTGATCTGTGGATAGCACTGTTATGGGGGGATCTGTGGATGACACTGTCATGCGGGGGGGATCTGTGGATGGCACTGTCATGGGGGGGATCTGTGGATGACACTGTCATGGGGAGGGGGATCTGTGGATGGCAATGTTTAGGGGGGATCTGTGGATGGCACTGTTATGGGAAGGGGGATCTGTGGATGGCACTGCTATGGGGGGGATCTGTGGATGGCACTGTTATGGGGAGGGGGATCTGTGGATCATGGATGACTTATCCAGCACACAATATTGGCCTTCATTATTCACTTTTAACCAGCTCAGCCCCCCTAGCTTAAACACCCTAAATGACCAGGACACTTTTTACAATTCTGCACTACACTACTTTCACCGTTTATTGCTCCGTCATGCAAGTTACCACCCAAATGAATTTTACTTCCTTTTTTTCTCACTAATAGATCTTTCATTTGGTGGTATTTCATTGCTGCTAACATTTTTACTTTTTTTGCTATTAATCAAAAATGACCGAAATTTTTGCAAAAAAAATAAAAATTTTCACTTTCTGTAGTAAAAAAAAAACTACATTTCTATATACATTTTTCTATAAATTTATTGTTCTACATGTCTTTGATAAAAAAAAAAAATCCAATAAGTGTATATTTACTGGTTTGGGTAAAATTTGGGTGAATTTCCGCATTTTGAAGCAGCTCTGACTTTCTGAGCACCTGTCATGTTTCTTTAGGTGCTAGAATGCCAGGATAGTATAAATACCCACCAAATGACAACATTTTAGAAAGAAGACACCCCAAAATATTCGCGGAGGGGCATTGTGAGTTCATGTATCATTTCTTTTTTTTTTCACAAGTTAGCAGAAAATGACACTTTCTGAGGAAAAAAAATATAATAAAGTTTCCATTTCTGCTAACTTCTGGCAAAAATAAAAATAAAAATCTCCCACGGACTCACTATGCCCCTCAGTGAATACCTTGGGGTGTCTACTTTCCGAAATGGGGTCATTTGTGGGGTGTGTTTACTGTTCTGGCATTTTGGGCGGGGCTAAATTGTGAGCAGCCATGTAAAACCTAAAGGTACTCGGAATTTGGGCCCCTTTGCGCACCGAGGCTGCAAAAAAGTGTCACTCATGTGGTATCTCCATACTCAGGAGAAGTAGGGAAATGTGTTTTGGGGTGTATTCTTACATATACCCATGCTGGGTGAGAGAAATATTGAAATATCTCTGTAAATTGTCAACTTTGTATTAAATTTTTTTTAAAGTTGTCATTTACAGAAATATTTCTCTCACCCAGCATGGGTATATGTAAAAATACACCCAAAACACATTGCCCTACTTCTCCTGAGTACGATGATACCACATGTGTGACACTTTTTTGCAACCTGGGTGCGTACAGGGGCCCTAATTCCAATGAGTACCTTTAGGATTTCACAGGGCATTTTTACGCATTTGGATTCCAGACTTTTTCTCACGCTTTAGGAGCCCCTAAAATGCCAGGACAGTATAAATACCCCACAAGTGACCCCATTTTAGAAAGAAGACACCCCAAGGTATTCCGTGAGGGGTATGGTGAGTTCATGTCAAATTTTATTTTTTGTCACAAGTTAGTGGAATATGAGACCTTGAAAATAAAAAATAAAAAATTTCCGCTAACTTGTGCCAAAAAAAAATAGAATTCTGTGAACTCGCCTTGCCCCTCACGGAATACCTTGGTGTGTCTTCTTTCCAAAATGGGGTAACTTGTGGGGTATTCATACTGCCCTGGCATTTTAGGGGCCCTAAAGCGTGAGAATCCAAATGCGTAAAAATGCCCTGTTAAATCCTAAAGGTACTCATTGGAATTAGAGCCCCTTTGCGCATCTTGGCTGCAAAAAAAATGTCACTCATGTGGTATCGCCGTACTCAGGAGAAGTAGGACAATGTGTTTTGGGGTGTATTTTTACATATACCCATACTGTGTGTGAGAAATATCTCTGTAAATGCCAACTTTTTAAAAACTTTTATACAAAGTTGTCAATTTACAGAGATATTTCTCTCACCCAGCATCGGTATATGTAAAAATACACCCCAAAACACATTGCCCTACTTCTCCTGAGTACGGCGATACCACATGTGTGACACTTTTATGCAGCCAAGATGCGCAAAGGGGCCCTAATTCCAATGAGTCCCTTTTAGGAGAGCATTTTTACGCATTTGGATTCCAGACTTCTTCTCACGCTTTAGGATCCCTAAAATGCCAGGGCAGTATAAATACCCCACATGTGACCCCATTTTGGAAAGGAGACACCCCAAGGTATTCCGTGAGGGGCATGGCGAGTTCATAGTAGATTTTATTTTTGGGACAAGTTAGCGGAATTTTATTTTTTATTTTTTTTTCTCACAAAGTCTCCCTTTCCGCTAACTTGTGACAAAAAGTTACATTTTTCATGGACTGAATATGCCCCTCAGTGAATACCTTGGGGTGTCATCTTTCCAAAATAGGGTCATTTGTGGGGTGTTTGTACTGTTCTGGCATTTTGGGCGGGCTAAATTGTGAGCAGCCCAGTAAAACCTAAAGGTACTCGAACTTTATGCCCCTTTGCGTACCTAGGCTGCAAAAAAGTGTCACACATGTGGTATCGTCCGCAATTCTGTTTGCGGAATGGAATTGTGGACCCATTCATTTCTATGGGGACAGACTTTGTCCCGCTCGGATCCGGAATTGCGGATCCACACTTCCGGGTCTGCACTTCCGTTCCGCAAAAATATAGAACATGTCCTATTCTTGTCTGCATTTGCGGACAAGAAAAGGCATTTTCTATATAGTTCTGACAATGTGCGGATCTGCAAAATGCGGAAAGCACATTGCCAGTGTCCGTGTTTTACGGATCCGTGGATCCGCAAAACACATATGGACATCTGAATGGAGCCATACAGGGGGGTGATCAATGACAGGGGGGTGATCAGGGAGTCTATATGGGGTGATCAGGGGTTAATAAGGGGTTAATAAGTGACAGAGGGGGGCGTAGTGTGGTGCTTGGTGCTACTTTACATAGCAACCTGGTCCTCTGGTGGTCGATCCCAGCAAACAGCGTCTGATATACCTGTTTAACAAAACAGCGTCTGATATGCCTCTTTGATGCGATGTATTTCACATCTACAGCCTGCCAGCGATTGATCATCGCTGGCAGTGTGCAGTATAACTTCCTATCTCTCAGCCGCTGTGAACGCGCGCACGTTCACAGCAAATCTCGCCTCTCGCGAGATGACGTGCCCGCGCGTTAAGGAGGAACAGAAGGACCGCTGAGATCACGCGTATCTGCGTGCGGCGGTCCTAAAGTGGTTAAATACAGAAAGGAAGATGTGAAGCTCTATCAAGAAAGGGTGGAGCCTAAAGAGGAATGTGTGCGGTTTGCAGAGGAAGGGGCAGTGGCGTACACACAATCCATTGGGCCCCGGTGCGAAACTGATCCATGGGGCCCCCTCCCCGTCGCGCCCCCCCCCCCATTTCTGAGAGCGCTGCTAATGGCCATTTCAGCCCCAGTTTACTACTAAAATTAAACGTTTTGGCTAAATAAAGTATATTACAAAAATGTAACCTATCACTTGCCATTTCCATGCGGCTAATCCGCTGCGTGAAAGAGTGCCAAGCCCCGCTCCAGACAGCAGAGAACAGAGCACTAACAGGATTGATAATGCTCTGTGCCTCTCTGTGATCTTTTAACTACAAAATCACGGTGACAACTTTATCTCACTGTGATTTTGTAGTAAAAAGATCACAGAGAGGTACGGAGCATTATCAATCCTGTTAGTGCTCTGTGTCTCTGCTGTCTGGAGCGGGGCTTGGCACTCATTCACACAACAGATTACCCGTACAGGATGTTAAAGAGCCCTAACCCCAATGCACGGCTACACTCACCCAGTCCTAACTAATAAAATCTGGTCCTACCTCATCCAGAGTGTCGCTGGTGTCGGTGTGATGTCTGCTGGATCCAGAACAAGGTCCCTGTGGTGAGAAAAAAAGAATAATTACATAAGGAAGGGATGGCGACTAACCCTGTGAAATCACCAGCAGGGGGCGCTGTGCTGGCCTTTAAGACTGAGCCATGCCAATATATAGCAGGGTAATCTAGTGCTACCACACAGTACTAATGCCCACCTTGAGGCCCCTCACAGTACTAATGCCCACCTTTGTTCCTGTAACAGTAGGTATACTCAGATATGTGCCCCCTCACAGTAGTTATGCCTAGTTATGTGTCCCCTCACAGTAGTAATGCCAAATATGTGCCCCCTCACAGTAGTAATGACCAGAATATGTGTCCCTCACAGTAATATGCCCAGATATGTGCCCCCTTCCAGTAGTAATGCCAAATATGTGCCCCCTCACAGTAGTAATGACCAGAATATGTGTCCCTTCACAGTATTTATGCCCAGTTATGTGCCCCCTCAAAATAGATATGCCCAGATATGTGCCCCCTCAGTGTGGTTATGCCAGATTATGTGCCCCTTCAAAATATTTATGCCCAGATATGTGCCCCCTCACAGTAGTTATGCCACATTATGTGTCCCTCAAATTAGATATGCCCACATATGTGCCCCTTCACAGTATTTATGCCCAGTTATGTGCCCCCTCAAAGTAGATATGCCCAGATATGTGCCCCCTCAGAGTGGTTATGCCAGATTATGTGCCCATTCAAAATATTTATGCCCAGATATGTGCCCCCTCACAGTAGTTATGCCACATTATGTGTCCCTCAAATTAGATATGTCCACATATGTGCCCCCTCACAGTAGTTATGCTTTTTATATGTGCCCCCTCAATCCTCATAGTTATGCCTTCATATGTGCCCCCCCTTCACAGTAATGCCTGATTAGGTGCCCCCTCAAATTTGTTATGCCCCCCTCTTGCCCTTTGCCCCCAGTCTGCAGCCTTAGAAAAAAAAAAAAAAACATACTTACCTTCTTCCCTGATGACAGGCTCCCTCACTCATCTCGGTGCTGGCTGTGCTGAAGGCAGATTCCCGGGTCTTCAGATCTCCTCCCACAGCCAGCAGCGCAATCTGGGGCCAGCAGGGGGAGCTCCTGAGCTGTGAAGATCAGTGAAGCAGGGATGAAAGAGGTTTCCCTGCTTCACTACGGAAAAGAAATGCCAGCCGGGTGGGGGGGTGGGGGCCCCCCGGGTGGGCCCCCCCTCCCTCCACATTATACATGTAATGGAGCGCTCTGTACTTTGTGCTGGGCCCCATCAGAGCGCTCCATTACATGAGTACAACATGATTTAGGGTAGCCTGCTAGCCTGGGGGGGTGTGTCCACAGGCGGCCGGACCCCCTGGAGTGCCGGGCCCGGTCGCAACTGCGACCCCTGCGACCCCTGTATGTACGCCACTGGGAAGGGGTTTGGCCTTGACAGTAAGGGGTGGGTCAAGTTTATATTAGGGGGGTGCCCAAGTTTAGTCTCGCCTAGGGCAGCACAAAACCAATATATACCACTGGCCTGTCATCTATGTATATGTCATACTGACTCACAGTATTGTTTCCCTACCACAGCAGACTCCCTATGTGTGTTACTGCAAGGCACATTGTTCTACACCACTATAAAGCCTCTCTAGAGCAAGAAAATAACAATTTTTTAACGCGATTCGCTACAAATAAATTCAAATCGAACCGCATTTTATCGTAAAATTTGCCGAGCCGGCCGAATCGAATTTTTGATAAATTTGCTCTTATTATCTCTAGTGCTGACATTTTTCAAGTTAAGGTCACTGAAGAACTAATCAGACTGTTACTGATTTAAAGGGATTTTTTTTCGAGAGTTTTTTTATTAATGATCCATCCTCTGGAGAGGTCATCAACATCTTATCGGTGGGGGTCCGGCTATTTGAGAAGGCAGCAGCACTTGCAGTAGAGCCGCATCTTCACCAGCTTTGCCTATGCCATGTGACGTCATGTCCGTTGGTCATATGGCCTAGGCGTGGCCCAGCCCCATTGAAGTGAAGCACAGCCATATTGCTACTGCGAACACTGCTTCCTTATCAAACAGCTGATTGTGGGAGTAAAAACTCTGGGAAAACTCCATTACTGCAAGCCTTAGGCATGCAATCCCATCCAATTGAGAGAAAAAGTCATGAGACCATTAAGTGTTAATTGGACAGAAAGGATCCAAAAAGAGTTTTCTGAGTGATAGGCTTTTATTTTTTTCTAATGTGATGTGTAAAATTTTAGGCTGGACCCAAACTTGACTCTATACCTTGTTTTAAACTATTATCACATGACAGAGTTCTTGAAGCCATGTGTGCGGAACTAGCTACAGTAGTCATACCACTTGGTCACCTTCTTATTTTTGTGTAATGCTTTTGGGACCAATGCCTTTATCCCCGTTATATAAATGTTGGACTACTCAGCATTTATGACACCATTCATTGCACTTTTTGCACACTGTCTCATATATGGTTTTGTTTACATTGTTACATATTTTTTATTGGGTTTTACTATAGAGCTGATTGATTTACAGTGTGTTGTCACTTGTCAATTCTTCCATGGTAGCATTCAATTATATTTGCTCCCGGGAATTACTTGGGGATGTTTCAAGTTATTATGCCTGTATCCTCTAGTGTACATTTGATTTAAAAATGTACTGTAGCACTTTTTAATATTCTTAAGCTACTTTCACGATATCATTTTCATTTCCGCTATTGAGAACCGTCATAGGATAGAATAAAACGCATCAGTTTTGTCCCCATTTATTGTCAATGGGGACAAAACTGAACGAAACGGAATGCTCCAAAATGCATTCCGTTCTGTTTGGTTGCGTCTCCATCGCAGACCAAATAATCCTCCATTGACTTTCAATGGTGTTCATGACGGATCCGTCTTGGCTACAGAAGACATAATACAACCGGATCCGTTCATGATGGATGCATAGGGTTGTAAAGAAAAGGGGGTTGGTCAGCACATCCAATGCAGGTGCGCATTGCTATGGCTGAAAACAATACAAAATACAATGCAACAGCACTCTGCGGACCAAATAAAGCACAAAACAGTGTTCTAATGCCAAGGCTATACTTATCTTGCAAATTAGAGATGCTGAGGAAGTGAGGCGAAACGCGCGTCGGGGTACCACTCTCCGGTCTGCTCCTGGGTCCTTTTGGAGGTAACGAGGGTTATTTCTGGTTATGATTGCAGTCTGGGTGATAAGATTGAGTTAGCCCAGGGAGACCAGTTTGGGATGGTGATTTTCTGTTGGGGAAGATTATGATTGTACTTCCTTGACATTCCCCATGTCTCTTCCCTCCCCTCCTTGAACAATAGTATATACCTTGATTCATACTTTGTGCACAAGGTCGACTTCATGTATATAGATTATACCCTGTGAGTTGGATCTGGAGTAGTGGGTTTTTAATCAGTCACATTAATCATGCAGTGTAATTGTAATTTTATGAGTATTATGTATTTTGTATCAATGATTGAATAAAGATGACATTTGTTAATACACTATTTGCCATTATTTCGGTTGTGTTGTATACTGTACCCCCACCAGGCAATGTGGGGTTTTTTGTTGGTATAACAAATTAGAGATGCTTGGCAAACACATTTTGTACAAAATTATCTCAGCCCGTCTGCCACATGTCAAGGCGATCTCTTAACGCTAAGTTAACCTGTTACGTGCCATGACAGCTACCATGAAATTCAGGAAGTGTAGAATCCACATGCATGCTGGGCCCATTGTTTTTTGTCATTTTTGGTGCCAAAAAAATGGCCTCCATTGAATCCAGGTAGTACAGATACCAACATGCATGCCGAGCCCACTCCACACTTCCGCTGGTGCCAAATGGCTACCAAGGAATGTCCACCCTTACCAATCCTGGAATCAAAAGCTTCCAGTGAGCATACAACTGACACTCGCTACTGATGGTGGCGGCTCAGGAAGCATATATGACTGAGCATATAGTACCTGATTTCAGGCTATGATCTGCAGAGTGCAGATCAGAGCTGGAAACCGGCACTTTTGCACTTTTACACTGCCGCGATCCGATTGGTTAGTCTGCACAGACTAACCAATCGGAGCGATCGCTGACAAGGGACCACTCTCATTGACTTTTATGGGCGGTTGTTCTAGACATACTCTGGGACCTGTGCAGAAGTCGTTGTACAAGGAACCAGCAGAGAGCTTTGACAATCATCATCTACTTCATCTACTGGTGAAACTACAACAAAAAATATGTAAAAAAATGATACTGATCTGCATTGGCAGGTCCCGTAATTCTCATTGCTTCCAGCTCCCCAGCTCACATGTGAGACTAACAATAAGGGCTTGTGTCCCCCGTGGCCATATTGCAGCCCGCATACGGCGGGTCCACAATACAGGGGGCACCGGCCGTGTGCATTCCGCATCATGGATGCGGACCCATTCCCTTGACTGGGTCCGCAAATCCAGAGATGCGGTGCAGAACGGAACGGAACCAGGGAACAGAAGCACTACGGAGTGCATGTACTGCGATTTTTCGGTGTGGACCGTCGGATGCGTATCGCGGACCCCATTCAAGTGAACGGGTCTGCGATCCACATGCGGCTGGCCCACGGTCGTGCCCATGCATTGCGGACCGCAATGAACCCTAAAACTGATTCCACTTTGTAGAGCATCTTTATGTCAATATAAAAACTTGGGAAATTAACAGAAAATTGCTCTGCATCCAAATGATTAGGTAAATTGGGCAGTGCACAGCAGACAGGTGAATTTGACCTTACATTTTTAATGAGATGCCTATGAAAGAATGGAATTACCTGTTGTTGGCATTTGTATGTCCTGCAGGCAAATAACAATGATGTCTTTCCACGTTCATAATATTTGACTTCTTCTGTGACCACTTGTCCTTCAAAATATACAACATAGCAGCAATATATCCAGTTATATTATGTGTATGTAATACAATGATTTATTCTGTCATCAAACAAGGTATAACATATGATATATAAGAAGTTCAGTTCTGGGGGATGTTTGTCTTTTAGAAAGAATCAATAATTATATTATTTTTTTTCCCAACCATCATTCATTCCTCATCTAACCCGAGCAGTCCTGTGTAATTTACCTGCTGCCTTCTACCAGACATCACTCAGCTCTTTGCACTTACGCATTTTTCATTCCAAAAATTACCACTTTGTACCCTTCATTCTTTCACTCTCATAACTCAGCAAATTTCATAAAAGTGCAAGGTGCTACCACCTTATTACCTCTCGCTCAGATCACTCTGCCTTCCTATGTTCCCCTGCAACAACATGCAATCACAAAATAATAATTCCATTTTATTATTCTGGTCTTATAGGGAAACTGACATTAAACCTCACTTTATTTTTTAGAATACTTTGCATATGTACAGTATTTGATAAAGTATCTTCACAATTTTTTATACTGCAAAGAATAAAGCTTGCTGCATTTGTTGAAACTGAAAGGCCCCTTTAAATAATACAATTCTGGTTAACTGAAGCCACCACACCAGTGCATATCAGGTGGTCTGAGACTTAAGGGTGTGGCTTATGACCTCTACGTATTAGGGCTCATGCACACAAATGTTTTTTGTGTTCCCCTAAACGAGCCGTTTTTTGCGTTCCGTATACAGTACCATTCATTTCAATGGGTCCGCAAAAAAATGGAAGGTACTCTGTATGCCTTCGGTTTCCGTATATCCGTTTTTCCGTTCCGTTCAAAGATAGACATGTCCTATTATTGTCCGCATAACGGACAAGGAAAGTACTGTTCTATTGTCATCCGTATTTTTGCGGATCCATTTTTTGCTGACCGCAAAATACTGAAAAAGCCATACGGTCGTGTACATGAGCCCTTACCCCACTTGAGGATTATGCAGTGACTCACATGGACACGTTAACCTGACCAGTGGTTTATACAATTGTGCTCTCTCACAGAAAGCACAAAGTTACAAGTCTCTATATTTCACAGACGGTTGTCACTGGTAACAGGATAGCCTTTATACTTCACAGGAAGTTGCTACTGATAACAGGACAGTATTTATAGTCCACAGTCCGTTACTACTTTTCTCAGGTAACAGGACAAACCCTTTCTGCACTTACAGTTGTGTTCAAAATTATTCAACCCCCAATGCTGGAAAGGGTTTTAGGGAATTTAGTGTACATTTGTAATTGTGTTCAGAATGAAATCTTACAAGGACTTTTTAAAGAACCAAATGCAACTAAAATGACATCAATTGTTTTTGTAATACAGTATTAAATGTTTGTTTTGTGATTTCTTCATTGACTCAATTATTCAACCCCTTAAAAGAACAGAGGTTCATTCAAGTGTTTTCGATCAGGTATTGAAAACACTAGTGGATGTCAAGGAGCAGCAATCCAGCATAATAAGCACCAATTAGGCAGATCTAAAATGACTGTGATACTCAGCTCCTTCTAGACATTTACTGGTGTGTTTACAAACATGGTGAAGTCAAGAGAATGGTCCAGGAAGACAAGAGAAGAGGTGATTTCTCTTCACAGGAAGGGCAATGGCTATAAGAAGATTGCAAAGATGCTAAACATACCAAGAGACACCATAGGAAGCATCATTCACAAATTCAAGGCAAAGGGCACTGTTGAAACGCTACCTGGTCGTGGCAGAAAGAAGATGCTGACTTCGACTGCTGTGCGCTACCTGAAGCGCAAAGTGGAGAAAAGTCCCCGTGTGACTTCTGAGGAACTGAAAAAAGATTTGTCAGATGCGGGTACTGAAGTTTCAGCTCAGACAATAAGGCGCACACTGCGTAATGAAGGCCTCCATGCCAGAACTCCCAGGCGCACCCCCTTGCTGTCTCCAAAGAATAAGAAGAGTCGACTGCAGTATGCCAAAAGTTATGTGGACAAACCACAAAAGTTTTGGGATAGTGTTCTGTGGACTGATGAAACAAAATCAGAACTGTTTGGGCCCATGGATCAACGCTATGTTTGGAGGAGGAAGAACAAGGCCTATGAAGAAAAGAACACCTTGCCTACTTTGAAACATGGCGGGGGGTAAATCATGCTTTGAGGCTGTTTTGCTTCTACAGGTACAGGGAAGCTTCAGCGTGTGCAAGGTACCATGAATTCTCTTCAGTACCAGGAGATATTGGATGACAATGTGATGCAGTCCGTCACAAACCTGAGGCTTGGGAGACGTTGGACCTTTCAACAGGACAATGATCCCAAGCATACCTCCAAGTCCATTAGAGCATGTTTGCAGATTAAAGGCTGGAACATTTTGAAGTGGCCATCGCAGTCACCAGACTTAAATCCGATTGAGAACCTCTGGTGGGACTTAAAGAAAGCAGTTGCAGCGCGCAAGCCTAAGAATGTGACTGAACTGGAGGCTTTTGCCCATGAAGAATGGGCGAAGATACCCGTAGATCGCTGCAAGACACTTGTGTCAAGCTATGCTTCACGTTTAAAAGCTGTTATAACTGGAAAAGGATGTTGTACTAAGTACTAAGATTGAATGTCACTTGGGGGTTGAATAAAACTGATAATGATGTGAGCACAGAAAAGACATTTGTGGTGATTTCATTATAAATGTTATGTTATATTTGTCTGACTTACAAGTGTCTCTTTGATTTAATTGTAAACAAGATGACTGTAATGATCAAAATCAATGTCAAACTGGTCAAAACACTTAATTTCAGTGGGGGTTGAATAATTTTGAACACAACTGTTTTGAACATACTGTAAGATCTGCAAAAATTTCCTCCATATCCGCACCAAAATCCGCTATTTCTAATTGCACATTTGGGTGCAGATTAGATGCAGTTTTGCTGCAGATCTCATCCTGCCAATAAAATGGGTGAAATCCACAGCTGAAACAGCAAACATAATTTACAAAAAAATAAGAAATCTGGGCAGCAGATAAAATTTCCTCACGAAAAAATCAGCAACAAGTGAATAAGATTTGTGTAATTTCATTTACTTTGCTGTTACTGTTTGCAGTTGCGTTTTTTGTACAAGATTTCACATAGAAAATGCATACATATTCCACAATGTGTGCAGGCAGCCTAAGAGGCTTAACAGGCAGACACTAAGGCCCCTTGCACACGGCCGTTGCATGCCCGTGGTCGTATTGCAGCCCGCATATTGCAGGTCTGCAATACACGGGCACAGGCCCGTGTGCACTTCGCATCACGTATGTGGACCCATTCACTTGAATTGTATTAAATGGGTCCGCAATCACGGAGATGCGGAATGGAAGCCCAGGGAGTGCTTTCGTGGTGTTTCTGTCCCCTCCTCCGGACCGCAAAAAAAAATAGAACTTATTGAAAGGGTCTCGATCCATCCCGGCTGCCGCACAGATGTTGCCTGTGCGTTGCGGACCACAAATTGCGGTCCCCAATGCACGGAATGGACCCACAAAGGCCGTGTGCAAGAGGCCTAATAGCTAGAGGACATTCTCTTTGCTCAGAACACAGGCGAGAAAATTAGACAGACATATTTCATTTGGCTGTCTTTCTTTTGCCAAGGGTTTATTAAAAGTTGCACAGCCAATGATAAATAATACTTGGCATATTTTTTATTAGTGCTCATGAACACGACCATCTGTATTTTGCGGTCCGCAAAAAACGGATCCAGAAAAAATACGGATGACATCTTTGCAGAGAAAAATTGCATGCCTTCAGGAAACTGAAGAAAAAAGTAGCACTTCATCACAACAGATGAAGAAATGTACACCAACCCTAGGGTTGATTAAAAATTAGACTTTTTTTTGCAACAAATTCAGGCACAAAAATGGCGTACCTACATAAATAGATCAGGAAAAAAGTCACAAAGCTTATCTTGCATTAGTCTAAAAAATCTAAATAGTGCAATTTCCATAGTAATGTGCCCCCATGAGTCTCACGGTATGCATTAAGAGAACCACTATAAACAGTCATCATTGCAGGCTCTAGAAGGCTGGCTGGGTCTCAATTCACTCATTTAGGAACTGGATCTCCATGTTACAGTCTGTGGCCTGGAATTGGTCCAAAACAACTTGCATTATCCAGGGCAGCCCAGTCAGTAGCAGTCTTCCATGACAGGTCAACAGCATAGGCAGAAGTACTTAACCTCCTTGTGGGATCTCAGGATCTACACCACTCTGAGAAGATCAAGCTCCATCCACAAATCCCCCTCATTGCTAATGAATGGCAGGCGAGCCGTTAATCAGCAGAACTTTCTAACTATTTATGCCTGGCCCCACCTAAGATGCAATCCATGCAGTACAATGCTTCCGTGTCTTCACATGTGACCAATGACCTCAGCCAAGCAGAGTCTTAAAGGTACATTACACACCAAATATGGTGCCTGCTAGTGGCTTAACCTGAACTTACTGGATCCTACAGCAATGATCATGAACATATGAACCTTATGAATATCTGAACCCTAATAATGGTATTTCCACAATATGCCACACCATGGACCTTCCACAATGTTTTAGAAATCTAAATAGTATACAAAATACATATTATGCAAAGTTATAAAGTATGCCATAATGTTTTAATTTTACTTAAAATTGTAAAAAAAAACAAAAAAAAAGCACCTGACATGATTAAAATGACATCTAAAGTCTGAAAGGTTCTATGATACTCACGATAGGCATTAGTGAGGCACCAGATTTATACACATGGAATGGGAAATGTCATGTTTTGCTCCCACCCCTAGTCTTGTCAAATGCAACTTTTGTGGAGGTGACTATAGGAAAAGCTTGCTTTCTGACTCAGCAGGGTTAGAAAGTGAGTTTTGTAACATTTTAAAATGATACAAGAAGCCTCCACAGGGCTACCTGCAGATTTCGTTCTACAATACAAGCCCACAAAGAAACCATAGTTTCGAGTGGCAATGTCCTGGGGCTTCTTTTTATTTCTGCTGACTCCTCCTGTTAAGAATATGTCAGATCATGTTGCTGAAGTGATAACTATAGGTATTCTAAGAAGACCTTTACAATGAAAGAGCTGAATTGTTATGTACTCACCACAATGGAAAAAAGAAGATGTGCAGTCATTATAATTTCCCTGTCTGCAAAGTGTATTGTGCTGAAAACAGTTTGATCTTTTTTCACTGTTTTGTAGGATACTGGTAATTTTAAAACCACTTTTTTTTAGGCTTGCACTTTTATTCAAAATTTTTAAGTAAGCAAAATGTTTAAATAATATTTCCTAATCTGTTATTCAGTTTATGCGTGCTACCTTATTATGGACACATCTATAGAACTATCATAATTAGAAAATACCAATGTAAAATCTAATATAAATAAAACCATTAAAATGAATTTTCTTTAAAAACAAGTACTATAGGCACCAGTTTTTAATTATTTTTTTTTTTTAAAGCTAAACATTGTTATTTATGGCTATGGCATTGGCACAAAAAATATTGCTTGGTTAGAGCCACGAGTTGGAAGGTCAATAATATGGATGTAAAATTAAGCCAAGTTAAAATTGTACATGAAGAAAATCTGGATAAAAAAAACAACCCGTGAAGAGGAAGAAAGCAGTTCAGGTTTTCCTAATCTTGTCCAATACTTAAAGGGGTTGTCTCACCTCCTGATTATAATCCTCAGTGCACGGCTCCCGGAGCACTTCCTGAGCTATAGTGGGGTGCCCCTGCTGTGTGTGATGGAGCAGGTGTCACTCTTCGGTGAGGGAGGGAAACCCACACCAAACGTAGGAGGGAAAGGGGTGAGTGGAAAAGGCCTGGAAACTAGGGAAAGGAGCAGATCACCTCCTAGAGAAACTGTAATCAGTGTCCTGACTGACTGAAAGTATGAACTGACCCCAGAGGCAGGTGAGTTAAAGTCCTAACTCACCCTGTAAGATCCTGGTACTAATGTCCAAATGGTAGGATGAACAGGAGTCTTCCTCAGGCCTAAACACAAATGACAGGGAAAAGAGCAACACAAGAAAACCCAAACAATAAACAAAAGGGGAAGAAGACACTTAACTTTAAATGGTTATGTAAGCACAGGAACTCTACCGAGATCCAAACACCAGCAATCCAAAACAAGACTGAAGCTATAAACCGCACAGCATGGTTGGAGAAGCCACAATAAATAGGGAATGTTAACTGACCACATAAGCAACACCTGAGGAAAGGGGTGTGGCTATTACCAAAAACAACACAGACACGAATTGATCCACAAGAAACCTGTCAGATCAAACCATGTGTTGCCAGTCTCACTGATCTTTTGTCACCTGTCACGGGAACGTCCGTGACAGCAGGCAAGTGGTGCAGTGATAATGTAATCTGCCCCTTCCTTGCACATATGCACTCCTGAGGCTGCCAGTGTTTAAGAATCACTAGCAGTCTCAGCAAAGCAGACCCTGTATTGTGAAAATCAATGGTAAGTGGTTTCAGCAATCTGTTTTTTACTTTTCTCTCTTCCCAGCAGCTGCCATAGATGTATAGAGCAGCTCCAAGGCTGTGGCACATGCCCTAGAGCTATTCTATACAAAAAAAGAATATATGAAACGAGGTGGCCGGGGACAGGAGAAAATTCCAGTGGTAATTAAGAGGTGGCCTGGAATGGGAGCTAAAGCACATGTGCGCTGTCCTGTGTGCGTTCACTCCAGCAATTCCCAGCTACCAGAAAAGCTTATTTTTTGTTAGCTGTGTGCAAATGTGGCCACCTCTGCTGCATTGCAGTGGTGGCAGTAATCCTTACAGACAAACAATCTGTAAAAAGAAAAAGAGTAAAAGATAGTGGGGACCAGAACCATTAGTGCCAATTATCTGCCAGGTTACTTGTACCAATGTTATACACATAATAAATGTAACCTGATCAAGGGAGACAACCACCTTTAAGTATTAATAGAAAACCCTAATCAATGTGTATGATGATTACTTAATTTACTTGCATTTGGAAAATTTTGAATTTATGGTGCTGACTTCCAGCGCTCGAGTTAAATTGAAAATCTGATTGTTGGTGTTCGGGTGTAAGATCCTCATTAATCATTTATTGATATCTTATCCTGAGTATTGGCCATCACAACCCGTTCACAACTGCCTTACGTATATATACGTTGGCAGTCGGGAATTTAAATATGGCACCTGATTGCACGTGCAGCGGGCACCATAGCTGCTGGGTGCCTGTTGTTTTAAACAGCAGGCACCCAGTGCTAAAGTTCGTGATTGGCGTAACTCTTCGGATTCAAATGTGCCAATGGCACCTTAATGCACAAAAACCCAGAAATGGATGCACACTGCAAAAACAAATCCAATAAAACTGTGGCGGAATTGTGTTTTTTTATTAATACCAACCCATTTGAAATTTTTTCCTTCTTCCCACTACATTGTATGCACCATAAATGGGGCCATTAGCAAATACAACTTGTCCCACAAAAAAGAAAAAAAAAACAATCAGTGAATGGCAAAGTAAAAAAGTTATGGCTTTAGGAAGGCTGGAAGTAAAAAACAAATGGAAAATTTTTCAGTAATTAAGGGGTTAAGGAAAGCTGGACAACTTCTTTAAGTTTGGAGATTCAAAATAGTGGAGTTTTTTTCTTTCTGCCAAAGACATTAAATGTTGGGGTTCAATATATTAGCATTACCCTTATCACATCCTTGTACAGTACAATAAATTCAGTACTATTGGCAAATTTGATCATAAAGAATAATCTAATTTTTAATGCTTGATCTTTCCTGCATGATACTTGCATTCTGTACAACATAGCAAAACTTTTCTAAAACACAAAAGTATGAGAAATATATTTTTAAGCATGGTATTCATCTCAGTGTGACATCAAGCTTAAAATACTTTTTCTCTTGACTTTAATTGAAAGTGTTAGCAGAGTTTAAAAAATATGCAAATTCTTGCGAAAAGAGCGATATATAAATCCAAATAACAAGTAAATAACTTTTTAATTATATAAACTGTGGAAACACAGATGGGAGATAAGTGAGGAAGGCACGTTGTTATGACAAGTTGGGTTTATGATAATTTCTCCCGGCTAATAGTAACTACAAGTGTGACCTACAATATTAAGATAACATTTCTATGCAAAAAGAAATATCGACCTACTGTGGATGAAGCGGTATATCAGCATTGCAGCATTTTTCACAGTACTGAAAATACTTTTAGAGACATTATTCTGAGACAACTCCATTTTTTGCAGCAATACATTATCAGAACAGCTTTCAGAGATGATATATTACTGTAAGCATGGCACTATCCAAAAGTAGATTCAAAAGACTAGAGTGTAGACAGTCAACATTTTCTCGGCACCGAATTTAAACAGTGGCATTAAATCACCTTCACTGGAACCATTACAGTAACTGATCAACCCTGTCATTCGCTGAAAAAACACAAGTATTCAATCTTTAAGATTTTCTTAATGTAGCTTGGTCTACTGTGTAGTACAATATGTCAGCTTCATCCCAACCTATCTGCATTTTAAACATAAGAACAAATACCTTTTAACTGTCTTCTGGATCTTAACAAAATTATGCTGTAGATGTCTTCTATGAGCTAAGCAAACTGTGCATAGGGAGCAGTGCAATCATTCTTTCACCCTCTCTACTGCAGTAAGAATCCAATCACCAATTAAGTGGCCATTTGAATACTTTCAATTGTGCATCTATGTACTGAAGTTCAGTAGTGGCATGGAAGGACACCAGCACATTCAAAAATCATCTAGACATAAGTCACGTTGAAAGAATGGGATGTCCCCCAGTGTGGGTCCGCGGCTTTGAGTCCCTGCTCTGACTAAATATATAGTTATGTCCAAATATGGAGTCAGTGCTTGGGGACACCCAGTGTATTTAAGGCCCCATTCACATGTCCGTGGTGTGTTGCGGATCCGCAAATTGTGGATCCGTAACACACCCTGCCGCCACTCCCCATAGAGATGCCTATTCTTGTCAGCAGGCTGTGGACAAGAATAAGACATGCTCTATCTTTTGTGTGCTCTCCGCATCACGTCCGGCCCCATTGTTAATGAATGGGTCTGCATCTATTCCGCAGAATTGCGGAATAGAAGCGGAATAAAATGCGGATGTGTAAATGGGGCCTAAATATAATTTAATATCTATTTCTGAAAAGTTTCTACTGGGATTTGAACTCGAAACCGTCTACATTAGAGGCAAGGACCTTAACCACTCAGCTATAAAGCTGAATGATAAACTGTGTCAGAAAAACCTCATAGTAGTTTGTCATATACTAAGTATTCTCATACAGCAGAAGTATAATTTCATATTTCAATGCAGGTTAACATTTAGCTGTAGGGGTTAAGAAGATTCTTGGCTCTAATGTAGAAGGTTGTGAGTTCAAATCCCGGCAGAAACTTTTCAGAAATGTTCTATTTTTTTAGTAATTGTAAAAAATGTATGGCATAAAATATATATATATATATATATATATATATATATATATATAGTCCATAAACATCGAACATCACTCCAGAAAAATATGCAAAAATTGTTGCCGTTTATTCATCCAACACCTCAACTCTTTTTCATGATGTTTAAACTCAGTAAAGTGTTTGTCCCCAAACACTTTACTGAGTTTAAACATCTCCCGATTTTTTGTCTTTTATTTATGTGCACTCGGACTTGATATTGGATTGATGCCACACTACTACACACATGCTGACCACACTGACACTGAAATACAGGTAGTATACTTACTGCTCGTATTATTTGGTTTATCAGTTTAGTATTGCAGGGAGAATACGTGTTATTCAGTGTTTATTTACATATACACATGTCCGATCACTTGATGACCATGACGTGGGTGGTCACATGATGATTGTGACGTGGAGGTTAGTAAGGAATCGGAATTCTGCACACTTGTATTTACTAGACGCCAATACCGACATGAACACATGGAAAGAAGAGCCTTTTGGACAGAAAATCTGCATGCATCAGTGCCATGGTTTCCTCTTGGGTCAGGTGCACCCCATCAACTTAAGCAAATTTGCACACGTCTATTAACTATTTGTATACCACAAACGCTCTATGACTATGAACTTCATTGTATATATATATTTAAGATATAAAAGATATTTTCATATATATATATATATATATATATATATATATATATACAAAATAGAAGATGGCACCATCCGTTGTGTAGGTGCGGGGTGCAAAGTCCTTAGGAGAGGCTAGTTCCAAAATATAAGACCAAAAAATGGACTGCACTCCCAAAAGTAGCGTGAAGATAAAAAACTTGGTTTATTCACACATGGTGGTACAAGGCAACGTTTCAGCCCACAATGAGCCTTTCTCAAGCAATGAAATGAGTGAGACAGAAAACTTATATAGTGCTCAAACATACATGATTGGTTAATCAACGTGAAATCCTATTGGCGGATCAATTTGCATACAAAATCAGAGAGTGGGAGGCACCAACAAAGTTACAAACAATGTGAGCTACCGTGAAAACATATACATACACAAGAACTGTGTTCCAATCTATGTGAATATAAATGAATACATAAATAAACAGGTGTATCAATATATATCGATGCATATGTGTAAAAGTACATACGTGTTTATATGTAAGAAACGAGAGAAGAACCCGCCGATTACCTGCCAATGTGTGCTGACAACCACCTCCTATGGTTGGTGTACCTAATGCGCACACTGCGCATGTAAAAGAATAGCATCATTGAGTCAAAGGTTGTATTACCGGCACGCAAGCGCACTGGGATATGAATAACCCGCCCGCCATCTTAGGTAAGGGCAACAATACCCAGTAATACCGGGCGCCTACGCCATCAAATAACAGCGCTAGCGGCCCCCTTGTACTACAATTTTTAACAAGAATAGCAAGTCGCATAGCTGTTTTTAAAAGGCCACATGTGGAAAAAATTACCACGGGTGAGATCAAGGATGGGAGTCCAGCCCTTCCGAACTCTACTCACCACCCAATATCAGGGAACATAAGGTTACAACACGTCAGTGGTGTCACCCCATGTAGTACCCCAATTAATACTCACAAATAAAGTGGCCAGGGGGGCTCTCCCCCTACACCCTTGGACCAAGCCATACAATATTACCTTATATCTATAAAAGTAATACAACCAAAGAAAAAGTGCAAGCTTAATTTTATTAAAGTCTTCATAGGTGTGGATGTTCTTTCACACGACAGTATCGTTACTTGAACAGTTCTTCTCCCGTTTAGTGAGTTCGTGTATATTTCTAAAATATAAAACAAAGGATAAGATGAGTTATTAAGAAGTCATCACTTCTTTCAAAATCAGCACACAGTCAAAAGCAGTACAAAACACAGGTAAAACAGGGCAAACCTGCCAATCCATTATATATAGTCTATGTTGAGACCCTGTGGATGTAAAGTATTTAGGGTATCCGGTCACCACCCCTCCTAGGAAACTGGATTTGGTCAATGATCCAACAACGTAATTCACTCTCTTTATGTTTTAATTGTGTGAAATGTCGGGAGACAGGTAAATCAGTACGTTGCTTTCTAATGGAGTAACGATGATTATTTAATCTGGTTTTTAAGTCAGTAGCAGTCTCACCGACATACAATAAATGGCACGGGCATGATAATACATAGATAACGAAGGACGAGTTACATGTAAGATGAAACTTAATAGGGAAATGATGTCCACTAATCGGATGAGTAAATGCCTTGGATCTACAAATGTAGCGACAATTGACGCATCCCAGGCATGGAAAACAGCCAAAACCGGATTGGGTGAGTCTGGTTTGTATTGATGTTTTTTTGGGGCCAACATCTGCCCTAACTAGTTGGTCCCTGATGCTTCGATTTTTGCGGTAGGAGCAGAGGGGTAACGTTTTAAATTCCACAATGTCCCTCCTGCACCCTCCAAGAATATTCCAATGTTTAAAGAGGATCCCTTTAATTTTATTGCTTAATTCAGTGTAGGTGGAGACAAAAGTGATCCTATTCAAGGGATCCCTTTGTTTCTGACCTACCAATAAAGACTGTCTCCCCAAGTGTAGGCCTTTTTG
The DNA here is from genome assembly GCA_033119425.1 of Bufotes viridis. NCBI lineage: Eukaryota > Metazoa > Chordata > Amphibia > Anura > Bufonidae > Bufotes > Bufotes viridis. Next base: position 132,770,531 of record CM065592.1, read on the forward strand.
CCTATGTGTATGTAACAACCTTTGGGGATAGCCACGTTGTCAAAATTTGATTGTCATATCCTCAAGTGTTTTGTCAACCTCAGTCTCATTGGAAGTGATACGTCTAGCACGTAGGAACTGTGAATATGGAAGATGTTTAATCATGTTACGTGGATGGCAGCTCTCATACCGAAGCATTGTATTTCTGTCTGTAGGTTTTGTATATAAACTCGTATGGAAACTGCCATCATCATAACTGACCATTGTGTCTAAGAATTGGATATTAGTCCTAGAGTGAGTCAAAGTAAATTGTAAGTCTTTGTCAATACTATTCAGGTATTGATGGAAGTCAAGGAGTTGTTTTTCAGAGCCTGTCCAGAGGAGGAAAACGTCATCTATGTAGCGCCACCACCCCAAAATATGTTGGTGGTGGCAACTATCATAGACGACGTCCTCCTCAAAACAGCGCATATGGATATTAGCGTACGTCGGGGCCACATTCGACCCCATCGCCACACCACGTTTCTGCACATAATAAGTGTCTTGAAACAAAAAATAGTTATAGTCAAGAACAATGCGTAAAAGTGATAAGATAAATGTGGAGGCTTCTAGAGTCATGGATGAAGAATCAAGCATCCTTTTAACCGAATTTAGCCCTCTTTGGTGATTGATTGATGCATATAAATAAACCACATCAAAGGAGGCTAAAATAATGGATGTAGGGTCGCTCACCGTTATTTGTTGTAATTTTAAGAAATCTTACGTATCCTTGATATAGGAGCGACCACCTATGGAGAAGTTACGCAATACTTTGTCTAAAAAGATAGCAATGTGGCTGAAGATAGAGTCGGTCCCCGAAACAATGGGGCGACCCGGTGGGTCTATCAAGGTCTTATGGACCTTAGGTAGTATATAAATAACAGGAGTAATAGGAAAAGACACAGTTAAATAACTCTTTAAATCTTCATCAATGATACCAGCCTGCATTGCTTCTGATAGACAAGCATCAATCGCTTTACATATTGCAAACTTTGGGTCATTGGATAGGGCCTCATAAACTTCAGTGTCCGACAGTTGTCTCAGAATCTCATTATTATATTTGGAAGTGTCAACACTACCACTGGTCGTGTTTGAGTTCTGAGAGGGCTGTGGCTTCATCAGCTGTGAGATTGGGATAATTAAATGGTTTTAATGAACACTGGGATTTCAGACTATCAATCTCAGTTTTAACAGCTGAAAGATAAGCCTCAACAGATGGCTCATGTATAACGGGTACAAAATGACTTTTCAGTGATAGACCAAACATATTCAAAGTGAATTCACTATCTCTAGTGCTCTTACAACGACATTTGTTACTAAACAACACTTTTAATTTTATGGCACGAAAAAATTATTTAAATCTGGGGTGACAGCACTGACATGTTGGAACCTTATGTTCCCTGATATTGGGTGGTGAGTGGAGTTCGGAAGGGCTGGACTCCCACCCTGGATCTCACCCGTGGTCATTTTTTCCACATGTGGCCTTTTAAAAAAAAAAAAACAGTTATGCGACTTGCTATTCTTGTTAAAAATTGTAGTACAAGGGGGCCGCTAGCGCTGTTATTTGATGGCGTAGGCGCCCGGTATTACTGGGTATTGTTGCCCTTACCTAAGATGGCGGGCGGGTTATTCATATCCCAGTGCGCTTGCGTGCCGGTAATACAACCTTTGACTCAGTGATGCTATTCTTTTACATGCGCAGTGTGCGCATTAGGTACGCCAACCATAGGAGGTGGTTGTTAGCACACATTGGCAGGTAATCGGCGGGTTCTTCTCTCGTTTTTACATATAAACACGTATGTACTTTTACACATATGCATCGATATATATTGATACACCTGTTTATTTATGTATTCATTTATATTCACATAGATTGGAACACAGTTCTTGTGTATGTATATGTTTTCACGGTGGCTCACATTGTTTGTAACTTTGTTGGTGCCTCCCACTCTCTGATTTTGTATGCAAATTGATCCGCCAATAGGATTTCACGTTGATTAACCAATCATGTATGTTTGAGCACCAAACTCATTTCAACTCCAACTCACTCATTTCATTGCTTGAGAAAGGCTCATTGTGAGCTGAAACGTTGCCTTGTACCACCATGTGTGAATAAACCAAGTTTTTTATCTTCACGCTACTTTTGGGAGTGCAGTCCATTTTTTGGTCATATATATATATATATATATATATATATATATATATATAGTCCATAAAAATCGAGCAGCACTCCAGAAAAATATGCAAAAATTGTTGCCGTTTATTCATCCAACACCTCAACTCATTTTCATGATGTTTAATCTCAGTAAAGTGTTTGTCCCCAAACACTTTACTGAGTTTAAACATCTCCCGATTTTTTGTCTTTTATTTAACTTGATATTGGATTGATGCCACACTACTACACACGTTTCTCCCCTGAATGTTGGTGTTGAGGAGAACCCTCTTTGGTTATAGGACCCGCGGCATGAACCAATGAGGTACCGATGGTTTGGAGCCTCATCGGCTCTATTGCTGTGTAGAGCAATGGGGATGTGTGCTTGATGGCACTAGCCCTCAATCTATTTGATACCTTAAATAACCAGTATGTGAGTTACGTATGTATGTGCTGACCACACTGACACTGAAGTACAGGTAGTATACTTACTGCTCGTATTATTTGGTTTATCAGTTTAGTATTGCAGGGAGAATACGTGTTATTCAGTGTTTATTTACATATACACATGTCCGATCACTTGATGACCATGACGTGGATGGTCACATGATGATTGTGACGTGGAGGTTAGTAAGAAATCGGGATTCTGCGCACTTGTATTCACTAGACGCCAATGCCGACATGAACACATAGAAAGAGAAGCCTTTTGGACAGAAAATCTGCATGCATCGGTGCCATGGTTTCCTCTTGGGTCAGGTGCACCCCATCAACTTAAGCAAATTTGCACACGTCTATTAACTATTTGTATACCACAAACGTTCTATGACTATGAACTTCATTGTATATATATAATTAAGATATAAAAGATATTTTCACATGATTATCACTATGTTTACAATGATTATTATTGTTGTCATTATTGTTTGGCACATTTGGAGTTAATTTCCTTTGGTCATGTGACACACTGAAACAATTATGCTTTGCTCTATATATTGTTACACTATGTCCTTATTTGTTGCTTGAGAAAGGTTCCGTTTACGCGGGACCCCGATGGGCTCAAATATGGTGCCCACTTATGCCAATGTCTTCATGGCGGACCTGGAAACCAGATATGTCTATGTATCCCACTACTTCAGCCATGTGCTGGGGTGGTGGAGATACATAGACAATATATTTGTCATCTGGGTTGGCACTGAGACTGAACTACTAGCCTTTCATGGTTTTCTAAACAACATTGGTCCCGACATTAAACTTACACTTACACACTCTTTACAACAGGTCCAATTCCTTGATACCTTGATCCAGATTCAAAACAATAGATTAATCAATGACCTCTTTGTCAAACCTACAGATTGTAACACACTTCTGCACTACAACAGTAATCACCCTAGGTCCATGGTGAAATCACTGCCTTGTAGTCAATTCCCTTGCGTACAATGCATTGTGCAAGATCCCATTCAACGTACAAACAGACTCAGAGAGATGTCTGACAAATTTGCACAAAGGGGTTACCCCAAACGACTTATCAAGAAACATAATTTGACTGCTGCTCACCCTATCAATCACTAAACTAAATTCCTCTGACAGGGTACCTTTTCTCTCCACCTACACTGGACATAGTTTTCATGTTGCTAAATACGATAAGAAAACACTGGTCGATTTTGAAAAGCAATCTAGGACATATAAAATAATTTCTTCTGCCCCCACTTATGTCGTACAGGAGATCACCGAATTTACGTGACAAACTAGTCAAAACTGATGTGAAATCTAATGCCCTGAAGCAGACACATTTTGGCACTAGGAGACATGGGTGTTTCCCCTGTCTCAACTGTGTCAATTGTAGCTACAGTATATGCTCAAAGGTGATAAGTTAATACATCCGACTCTGAACACAGAACATGTGATCAAATATTTCTTGACTTGTGATACTTCTTTTTTTATTTATGTACTTTCCTGTCCCTGCAATCTCCTCTATGTGGGGGAGACTACACTTGATCGTAAAACACGGATACATTATCACAGATATACAATACAACAAAAAAAGAAGGATTTGCCTGTTTCAAAGCATTTCACAGATATGGGACATAGGAAAAAGGATCTTAAATTCAGAATCATTGACCATATCCCCCCCCCCCTTAAACATGGAGGTAATTCAGAATTAGCTCTGAAAAAACAGAGAATTGTTTGGGAGATAGGTACTGTCGCTCCCCTTCCTAGTGGGGATTGTTTTTTTCTGTTCAGCCTGTGTGTGGGAATATATAACAGTGTTATCCAATATGAATAATATCTTTCCTTTGTTTTATAGATTCTCGTGATACCCCTTTGTATCATCTATCAACATTACCTACAGTGGTTCGCTGTCGTCATGTGTCTTTTAATGTGCACTGTCTACACTTTTTTCCCGTTTGATATCTGGGTAATCAGTGATTCCATTTAACTTATCAAGTTTTATCTTGTATATCCTACATACTCATTTGTGACATTACTCCTGGATGCATGGCTATTCAGACTGATGCAGCCGTATGCACCCGTCTGATTTGCCGTGTTGGGGCTGTCTATTTTATCTGATTCAACTTGTAATCAATGTGGGGTTGATGTCACTCCACCTAGTGGCATAACGCCCGATTGTGGCCAATTGGGCTTTGCGCTACTTAAGATAGGTGCAGAGGTGGTTTCCTGACGGGCAAATGAGGAGAGCGTCAAATTAGGGGAATGAACATGGTCGTGGTGCTGCTGGTGTTGGTGGAGCTACTGTTGCAGGGAGAGAACGTGGTGGATCTGTGCCAGCTACACGCCCAAATGAAACACCTTCCTCAGGTGCACGTAGACGACAGAGCCTTTAGCGTTATTTAGTAGGCCCGAATGCCGCTCTTAGGATGGTGAGGCCAGAACAAGTACAGTCACTTGTAGATTGGGTGGCTGACAGTGCCTCTAGTACCTTCACATTGTCTCACACCCAGTCCACTGCTGAAAGCTCAGAGTTGGCACCTGCAGGCCATGGGCATTTATCTTGCACTTCACCCCCTTGCAAAGCAGCCAAGCAGTCTGAGCCCCAAGTCATGCAGCAGTCTCTTATGCTTTTTGATGAGTCTGCTGGCAGGGTTTCCCAGGGCCATCCACCAAGCCTTGCCCCAGAAGTGGAAGAGATTGAGTGCACCAATGCCCAAACACTTGTGTTTGAGGGTGAGGACATGTGAAAGACCATCACAGCACGTCTCTGATGATGACGAAACACAGGCGACAACTGTTGCAGCTTTCTGCAGTGTGCAAACCAACAATGAGGGCAAGGGTGAAGACTGGGTTGAAGATGATGTGGAGAACTATGAGGTACTAGACCACACATGGAATCAAGGTCATGACTTGTGCAGTTCGGAGGAAGAGGCGGTGGTCGCACAGAGGCAACAGCACAGCAAAATAGGGAGCAGAGTGCAAAAGCAGAGTGTCCCCTAGACAGTACACCTGCCACTGTCCACCACACCCAACCACACCCAGGGACCCAGCACAGCAAAGCCAGCTCCAAGGAGCTCATTGGCGTGGCAGTTCTTCAGATAATGTGCAGACGACAAGATACCAGTGGTTTGCACACTGTGCAATCAGAGCCTGAAGTGAGGCATAAACATTCTAAACCTGCTCCCTCCTCTGCTGCAGTCTTGGCCTCTTCCTCCACCTCTGGAGTGACAGTGGCACAAACAGAGGACGTGTCAGCAACACCACCACATCCGTCACCTTCAACAATCAGCACCACAATGTCCCATGGCAGCATTGAGCTGTACATCTCCCAAACACTGGAGAGAAAGAGGAAGTACCCCCCCTACCCACCCTCGATCCCTGGCCCTGAATGCCAGCATTTCAAAATTCCTAGCCTTTGAAATGCTGTCATTCTGTCTGGTGGAGACGGAGAGTTTTAACAAGCTTATGGCGGTGGCTGTCCCACAGTACATCGTTCCCAACTGCCACTACTTTTCCAGGAAAGCCATCCCTCACCTGCACAAACAAGTAGGGGACAAAATCAGGTGTGCACTGCACAACACCATCCATGGCAAGGTCCGCATAACTACCGATGCGTGGACCAGTAAGCACGGGCAGGGACGTTATATCTCCCAAACAGCACACTGGGTAAATGCAGTGAAGGGTAGGCCTGCGGCAGATAGCTGTTTGGCGCATATCCTTCAGCCAACGAGGATTGCAGGGCATTTCTCTTTGCCTTCTGTTGTCTCCTCCTCCTACTCCGCTTCCTCCTCTAACACCTTCTCATCTGCTCAGCGTAACACCTTCACCACCAACTTCAGCACAGCCAGTGGAAAAAGACAGCAGGCAGTTTTGAAACTCATCTGTTTGAGCACTAACCCCACACCGTGCAGGCGCTATGGACGGGCATGGAACAACAGACCGATGAGTGGTTGGTGCCACTGAGCCTCAATCCCAGCCTGTTGGTGTGCGATAATGAGCGAAATCTCTAGGAAGCAGCTCTGGACCTAGCTGGTTTGACGCACATTCCTTGCCTAGCCCATGTGCTGAATTTGGTGGTGCAGAAATTCCTGAAAAACTACCCCAATATGTCAGAGCTGCTGCAAAAAGTGTGGGTCGTCTTTCTGCGTTCTCTCCCTGCTGCTGCTCGCCTGTCTACGCTGCAGCGTAACATCGGCCTTCCCGCTCACTGCCTCATAGACGACGTGCCCACAATGTGGAACTCCACCTTGCACATGCTGGAAAGACTGTGCGAGCAGCAGCAGGCGATAGTGGAGCTTCAACTGCAGCTCGCACGGTTTAGTTGCTCTGTGGAACATCACCACTTCCTCCCCCACTGATTGGGCCTCCATGAGAGACCTGTGTGTCTTGTTGCGCTGTTTCGAGTACTCCACCAACATGGCCAGTGCCGATGACACTGTTCTCAGTGTTACTATCCCACTTCTATGTCTCATTGAAAAAACGCTTCGGGCGATGATGGAAGAGGATGTGGCACAGGAGGAAGAGGAGGAGAAAGAGGGATTATTTTGACGGTTATCAGGCCAGTCATTCACAAGTGGCTCAGAGGGTGGATTCCTGCACCAAAATAGGCCAGGTATACAATTGTCCAGCCAGGGCACAGTTCTGGAGTATGAGAAGGATGAGAAGGAGGGGGAGGAGGAACCGTGTTCACAGCAGGCACCCAAAGCAGCTTATGGGCATCACTTGTGAGTGGCTGGGGGGATACAGAGGACACAGACGATACACCTCCCACAGAGGGCAGCTTGTCCTTGCCTCTGGGCAGCCTGTCACACATAAGTGACTAAATGGTGCAGTGCCAGTGCAACGACAGCAGAGTTGCCCACTATGTAACTTGTGCTGATTACTGGGTGGCCACCCTGCTGGATCCCTGTTACAAGGACAGCGTGCCCTCCTTAATTCCCTCACTGGAGCGTGATCGGAAAATGCGCGACTATAAGCACACGCTGGTAGACGCGCTGCTGATGACATTCCCACCTGACAGCGGGCGCTCAGTAGAAGCACAAGGCGAAGGCAGAGGAAGAAGTCTGCAATGCAGCCGGGGCACTGCCAACACCTCAGAAGGAAGGGTTAGCAGGGCCGAAATGTGGAAAAGCTTTGTCACCACGCCACAAGAACCAGCACCACCAGCTGGCATGCAACGTCTTTGCAGGAGCCAGTATTTCAGCAACATGGTGGAGCAGTATGTGTGCACACGCCTACACTTATTGACTGATGGGACTGCCCCATTTAACTTCTGGGACTCCAAATTGGCACATGGCCTTGGAGGTGCTGGCCTGCCCTGCAGCCAGTGTGTTGTCTAAATGTGTATTTAGCACGGCAAGGGTCGTTATCACAGACAAGCGCATCTGCCTGTCCACAGCCAATGTGTACAAGCTCACGTTCATTAAAATGAACCAGGTATGGATCCCACAGGAATTGTCCATACCTTGTGCAGAATATACATGTATACCGGCCTCACACAGCCATTATTATACTCCAGCAAACTTTCTCTATGTTTTTTATATATTTCAATGTTTTGTGGTCTAACCAAATTAAATAAAAGAAAAAGAAAAAAGTTGTTGCATACCTCCTTCTCCTCCACCGCTGCTTCCACCTACACCGCCATGTCCACCTACACTGCCACGTCCACCGGCTCCTCAACCTCCTACTCCATATGGACCTCCTTCTCCTAGTTCAAGATTTTTTATTTTTATTTTATTTATTTTATTTTGAGTCATTTCCCTATCCACATTTGTTTGCAGGGCACTTGTCATGCACTTACCCACATTCTGCTGCAATTTGCAGCCCTTTAGCTCTTTCCATGACTCTTTTAGAGCCATTTTAACACCCCAAAATTCGGGTCCCCATTGACTTCAATGGGGTTCGGGTCCGGGGTCAAGTTCGGGTCCCGAACTCGAACTTTGCGGCAAAGTTCGACCGAACCCGGCGAACCCGAACTTCCAGGTGTTGGCTCAACTCTATTAGTGGTAGATAGTGTAGGTTAGTTAGTGAATAGTGTAGCTGATAGGGTCCAGTGCAGAGTGTAGTGTAGGTTAGATAGAGATATAGTATAGTGCAGCCTTTTGCTTTTTAGTCTATGGAAAAAAAAAGTATTTTGCTGTGTTTTAGAGTTACTGTTTTAGGGTTTGGTGTGCTAGAGAGGGATTATTGTCAGCGTCTTTTGTCTGTGAAAAAAAACAAAAACAAGTATTTGGCTGTGTTTTAGTGTTACTGTTTTAGGGTTTCGTGTGCTAGGGAGAGATTATTGTCTGCGTCTTTTGTCTGTGGAAAAAAAAAGCCTTTTGCAGTGTTTTAGTGTCACAGTTTTAGAGTTTCGTGTGCTAGGGAAGGATTATTGTCAGCATTTCTTGTCTGTGAAAAAAACAAAAGAAAAACAAAAAGCCTTTGGCTGTGTTTTAGTGTTAATGTTTTAGAATATGCCCTTGCTTCAAGCGGAAACTGGAGCTGTTCATCCCAGCCAGCCGGAGGGATGCCCATATGCAAAACCTGCGGGCCTGTCTGCTCCTCCGGCTGGAGCAGGCAAACCCTTAGCCTTGCGCTCCAGTTCTCCCCGCTCATCTTTCCCAGCAGGTGGCTGGCTCAAGCAGCTCCAGCCGAGTAGGTGATCTTATGGGTGAGATCTTATGGGTGAGATCCAGTAGCAGCAGCAGCAGTTGCCACCAGATTCAGGTATAATGTATTTGTCCATTTGTATAGCGTACGCTATTGGCCTTTGTGCTTAGCATTACACAGTTGCTTTGGTGTGGACATTATAGTGAGTCCTGTGATTCTGGATATATATGCTTTTGTGTTGCCTTGACAGCCTAGTACGAGGGAGCTACTGGATTTCAGCCATCACCTTATATGCTGCTAATTTTACATAATATTCGATGTTATTTTACTGTGTAAGTCATTACATGTTTAATAAAGATATGTTATTTGTATAGTGCGTGTCCCTAAGTGTTTTTATCGGATATGCTCTATTGCAAAGGTTGAAATCCACAGTGGAAATCCACAGTATAAATTGCCATGCTGCAGATTTCAACTCTACACTGCAGGTCAGTATACGACACATAATTTTATTCAATGTGTGTACATACTGTACCCTTTTGGAAATACAGTATCTCACAAAAGTGAGTACACCCCTCACATTTTTGTAAATATTTTATCATATCTTTTCATGGGACAACACTGAAGATCTGACACTTTGATACAATGTACAGTAAAGTAGTCAGTGTACAGTTTGTATAACTGTAAATTTGGTGTTACCTCAAAATAACTCAACACAGCCATTAATGTCTAAACCGCTGGCAACAAAAGTGAGTACACCCCTAAGTGAAAATAGCTAAATTGTGGCCAATTAGCCATTTTCCCTCCCTAGTGTCATGTGACTCGTTAGTGTTACAAGGTCTCAGGTGTGAATGGGGAGCAGGTGTGTTAAATTTGGTGTTATCGCTCTCACACTCTCTCCTACTTGTCACTGGAAGTTCAACATGGCTCCTCATGGCAAAGAACTCTTGGAGGAGCGGAAAAAAGAATTGTTACATAGAGATGGCCTAGGCTAATAGAAGATTGCCAACACCCTGAAACTAAGCTGCAGCACGGTGGACAAGACCATACAGGGGTTTAACAAGACAGGTTCCTGTCAGAACAGGCCTCGCCATTGTTGACCGAAGAAGTTGAGTGCTCATGCTCAGCATCAAATCCAGAGGTTGTCTTTTTAAAATAAAGGTATGAGTGCTGCCAGCATTGCTGCAGAAGTTACAGGGGTGGGGGTCAGTCTGTCAGTGCTCAGACCATACGCCGCACACTGTATCACACTGATATGCATGGCTGTCGTCCAAGAAGGAAGCCTCCTCTAAAGATGATGCACAAAAAAGCCTGCAAACAGTTTGCTGAAGGCAAGCAGACTAAGGACATGGATAACTGTAACCATGCCCTGTGGTCTGATGAGACCAAGATAAACTTATGGTTCAGATGGTGTCAAGAGTGTGTGGCGGCAACCAGGTAAGGAGTACAAAGACATGTGTGTCCTGCCTACAGTCAAGCATGTAGGTGGGCATGATGCCCTCCCTTCAGAAACAAGGCCACAGGTCAATATTCCAACATGATAACACACCTAAAGAAACTGAGGGTAAAGGTGCTGGACTGGCCAAGCATGTCTCCAGACCTAGACCCTACTGAACATCTGTGGGGTATCCTCAAACCGAAGTTGGAGGAGCACAAGTTCTCTTACATCCACCAGCTCTGTGATGTCGTCAAGGAGGAGTGGAAGAGGATTCCAGTGGCAACCTGTGAAGCTCAAGTGAACTCCATTCCCAAGAGAGTTAGAGCAGTGCTGGAAAATAATGGTGGCCACACAAAATACTGACACTTTGGGTACAATTTGGCCATTTTCACTTAAGGGTGTACTCACTTTTGTTGCCAGTGGTTTAGACATTAACCAGTACAGGACCGCCTAACGCAGGGATGCGTCCTGCGGGCGGTCCTGTAGCTCTGAGATGACGCGTCGGCGCGTCATCTCGTGAAGCCGAGATTTCCTGTGAACGCGCGCGCGTGCGCGTTCACAGAGAAGCGTGTCTCGGCAGTTAGGCTACAGCCTGCCAGCGATGATCCATCGCTGGCAGGCTGTAGATGCGAATAAAATCGCATCAAACAGCTATATCAGACGCTGTTTTGTGAACAGCGTCTGATATAGCTGCTACCTGGTCCTCTGGTGGTCCCATTTGCTGGGATCGACCACCAGAGGACCAGGTAACTACTGTAAAGTTGCACCAAACACTACACTAACCCCCTCCCCCTCACCTATTAACCCCTTGATCACCCCATCTAGACCCCCTGATCACCCCCCTGTCAATGATCACACCCCTTGTAAGGCTCCATTCAGACGTCCATATGTGTTTTGCGGATCCGTGGATTCACAGATCCGCGGATCCGATCCGCGGATCCGATCCGCAGATCCGATCCGCAGATCCGATCCGCAGATCCGATCCGCAGATCCTCAAAACACGGACACCGGCAATGTGTTTTCCGCATTTTGCAGATCCGCACATTGCCAGAACTATATAGAAAATGCTTTTTCTTGTCCGCAATTGCGGACAAGAATAGGACATGTTCTATATTTTTGCGGAACGGAAGTGCAGACCCGGAAGCGCGGATCCGTAATTCCGGATCCGAGCAGGACAAAGTCTGTCCCCATAGAAATGAATGGGTCCGCAATTCCGTTCCGCAAACAGAATTTCGGACGTGTGAATGGGGCATAAGGGTCCCCTATCACCGCCAGTTAGTTAGCTACTTGTTAGGTAGCTAGCGCCCAGCCCACCGCACCGCAGTCACTGATTTTGGCAGAGATTTTTTTATCCACATTGACCGATGCGAATGAAAAAATCTGTGCCGTTCATTTTTTTTTTTCAGCGCAGAGGCTGAACGGAAAAAAAAAATCTCATTACCCTTATGCTCAATATAAGGAGAATCGCAGAAACTCCTAATGCTGGCCATACGTGTAATGATTGCGGAGACCCTCAAATGCCAGGACAGTACAGAAACCCCACATGTGACCCCATTTTAGAAAGAAGACACCCCAAGGTATTCGCTGAGGGGTATGGCGAGTTCATGCAAAATTTTATTTTTTGTCACAAGTTAGTGGAATATGAGACTGTAAAAAAAAAAAAAAATCTATTTCCGCTAACTTATGCCAATTTTTTTTTTTCTGTGAACTCGCCATACCCCTCACAGAATACCTTGGGGTGTCTTCTTTCCACAATGGGGTCACTTGTGGTGTATTTATACTGTCCTGGCATTTTAGGGGCCCTAAAGCGTGAGAATCCAAATGCGTAAAAATGGCCTGTGAAATCCTAAAGGTACTCATTGGTTTTAGGGCACCTTTGCGCATCTTGGCTGCAGAAAAGTGTCACACATGTGGTATCCCCGTACTCAGGAGAAGTAGGACAATGTAGCTTTGGGTGTATTTTTACATATACCCATACAGCGTGTGAGAAATATCGCTGTAAACGACAACTTTTTAAATTTTTTTATTCAAAGTTGTCAATTTACAGAGATATTTCTCTCACCCAGCATGGGTATATGTAAAATACACCACAAAACACATTGCCCTACTTCTCCTGAGTACGGCGATACCACATGAGTGACACTTTTTGCAGCCAAGATGCGCAAAGGGCCCAAATTCGAATGAGTACGTTTTAGGAGGGCATTTTACGCATTTTTCTTCTCATGCTTTAGGGCCCTAAAATGCCAGAGCAGTATAAATACCCCACATGTGACCCCATTTGGAAAGAAGACACCCCAAGGCATTCCATGAGGGCATAATGAGTCCATAGAAGATTAAACTTTTTGTCAAAAGTTAGCGGAAAGGAAGACTTTATGAGAAAACACACAAAGATCACTTTCCACTAACTTGTGCCAAAAAAATCTTCTATGAACTCGCCATGCCCCTCATGGAATACCTAGGGTGTCTTCTTTCCAAATGGAGTCACATGTGGGTATTTACTGCCCTGGCATTTTAGGGCCCTAAAGCGTGAGAAGAAAATGCGTAAAATGCCCTCCTAAAAGGTACTCATTGGAATTTAGGCCCTTTGCGCATCTTGGCTGCAAAAGTGTCACACATGTGGTATCGCCGTACTCAGGAGAAGTAGGGCAATGTGTTTTGAGATGTATTTTTACATATACCCATGCTGGGTGAGAGAAATATCTCTGTAAATTGACAACTTTGAATAAAAAATGTAAAAAGTTGTCGTTTACAGCGATATTTCTCACACGCAGCATGGGTATATGTAAAAATACACCCCAAAACACATTGCCCTACTTCACCTGAGTACGGCGGTACCACATGAGTGACACTTTTTTGCAGCCTGGGTGCGCAAAGGGGCCCTAAAATCAATGAGTACCTTTTGGATTTCACAGGCCATTTTTATGCATTTGGATTCTCACGCTTTAGGGGCCCCTAAAATGCCAGGTGAGTATAAATACCCCACATGTGACCCCATTTTGGAAAGAAGACACCCCAAGGTATTCCATGAGAGGCATGGCGAGTCCACAGAATTTTTATTTTTTGGCACAAGTTAGCGGAAATTTATATATATTTTTTTTATTTTGTTTTTTACAAAGTCTCATATTCCACTAACTTGTGACAAAAAATAAAATTTTACATGAACTCACCATACCCCTCACGGAATACCTTGGGGTGTCTTCTTTTCCAAAATGGGGTCACATGTGGGGTATTTATACTGTCCTGGCATTTTAGGGGCCCCTAAAGCGTGAGAAGAAGTCTGGAATCCAAATGCGTAAAAATGCCCTGTGAAATCCTAAAGGTACTCATTAGTTTTAGGGCCTTTGCACCCAGGCTGCAAAAAAGTGGCACACATGTGGTATCGCCGTACTCAGGAGAAGTAGGGCAATGTGTTTTGGGGTGTATTTTTATATATAACCATACTTTGTGTGAAAAATATCTCTGTAAACGACAACTTTTAAAAAATGTTATACAAAGTTGACAATTTACAGAGATATTTCTCTCACCCAACATGGGTATATGTAAAAATACACCCCAAAACACATTGCCCTACTTCTCCTGAGTACGGCGATACCACATAAGTGAGACTTTTTGCAGCCTGGGTGCAAAGGGCCCAAATTCAACGAGTACCTTTAGGTTTTACATGGCGGCTCACAATTTAGCCCCGCCCAAAATGCCAGAACAGTAAACACACCCCACAAATGACCCCATTTCGGAAAGTAGACACTCCAAGGTATTCACTGAGGGGCATAGTGAGTCCGTCTGAGATTTTTTTTTTTTTTTCAGAAGTTATCAGAAATTGAAACTTTTTTTTTTTTCTCAGAAAGTGTCATTTTCCGCTAACTTGTGAAAAAAAATGAAATGATACATGAACTCACCATGCCCCTCTGCGAATACTTTGGGGTGTCTTCTATCTAAAATGGTGTGATTTGGGGGGTATTTATACTATCCTGACATTCTAGCACCTGAAGAAACATGACAGGCGCTCAGAAAGTCAGAGCTGCTTCAAAATGCCAAAATTCACTTTTTTGCACCATAGTTTGTAAACGCTATAACTTTTACCCAAACCAATAAATATACACTTATTGGCCTTTTTTTTTATCAAAGACATGTAGAACAATACATTAAGAGAAAAATTTATATAGAAATGTAGTTTTTTTTGAAAAATTTTACAACAGAAAGTGAAAAATGTCATTTTTTTGCAAAAATGTCGTTAAATTTGTATTAATGGCAAAAAAAGTAAAAATGTCAGCAACAATGAAATACCACCAAATGAAAGCTCTATTAGTGAGAAGAAAAGGAGGTAAAATTCATTTGGGTGGTAAGTTGCATGACGGAGCAATAAACGGTGAAAGTAGTGTAGTGCGGAATTGTAAAAAGTGGCCTGGTCATTAAGGGTGTTTAAGCTAGGGGGGCTGAAGCGGTTAATGGCTGTGTTGAGTTATTTTGAGGGGACAACAAATTTACACTGTTATACAAGCTGTGCACTGACTACTTCCCATTGTATCAAAGTGTCATATCTTCAGTGTTCTCCCATTAGAAGATATAATAAAATATTTACAATAATGTGAGGGGTGTACTCACTTTTGTGAGAAACTGTATGTCATAAACAACAAAGCCAATTTATAGTAGCATTAAAAAGAGATTATTAAACCTTTTCCCTTTAGGTCTCATGCACACAGATTTTGTTGATCAGTACAACCTCAGAGTTTTATGGACCACGATATCACTGTGAATGCCAAACTGGACAAGAAAAAATGGTGCCATGTGCAGTACCCCGACCTGGAGGTATCTGCAATTATTTGATGTTTTATATGCATCAAACCCCAGGGAGTGATGGCCTGGGGGGTACACCATGACACAAAACCTTATTAGGTGCACTACCATTCCTATCCTCTGCACCATCTCATCAGGGGCTTACTGCACTTGTTTTACCATATTGCGTCTAATAGGACAATAGGTCAGCATGTATCCTAATGTAGCTCAGCAGCAAAACTTTAAGCACAGGTGCTCTAATGCAAGATCAAAAACAGAACCCCCTCCCCCACGCCCACTCAATAACCATGAGTTATTTATGATACTGATGATGTCTTTAAGTGTCAGAATGATTTTTGCTCTGAAGCCCCACCCCAGGCACAAAGTACTGTGTGCGCCATCTACCTTCTGTGTGCACCTTATAGTGCATGAGGCTTTAGGGTGCGGCAAATACGGAAGAAACTTGAAAAGCTGTATGTGAAGACATGCCATTTTTGTCCTGATTTTACTTCAATTCTTGTTTTCTTCAACCATTTCCTTAGCACCTGAAAACTTTAGAAGTCATCTGCAAGTTTGTAATGAATGTTATATTCTCCAGAGGTGCCCTCCTAGTCTGCCAGTAAAGTGCAGGATGTGAAAAAATATTTAAGGGGGGTGAATACGCAAAATTTAATCATGATACAACCTGAAGATATGAAATCATAGATTACCAGAAATTATCATGAAGTACAAAGGAAATCTAATTTTTTATTTTTATTTCATGTAATCCAGAATCGTATTAAATTCAATACATTTTGTATGTCATTTTGTATTGTTTTGGGGATTCACAACCATTTTAAACAGGTTAATCATAATATCTAACTCATTGCATTGTAGGTTCAGCTTGTTCCACATCCTTTCACAAAAGCTGAGGAGCTATATGTCAGCCATGCATTAACATTTATGGAATTCTTTTGGATCATATTTCAAAGGTCATAAGAGAAGGCATTTCTTTTTTGGATCACTAACATTCAGTTGAATTCATTTGCTATCTCTTGTATACTATTACAGTATTACACTATTATAGTACTGTAAGGGTTTGCTCTCTCAAGCAGGGTGGTGATGACAGATTCCTCCTCAGACTATGGGGTTAAAGTCCAAGTGGTGCTTTATTTTGGCACTTTAGCACCAGCACAAACAAACATAGCAAATAAACACCTGCCGTCTAGGCTCTAACTAAGGCTACTTTCACACTGGCGTTTTTGGGTCCGCTTGTGAGATCCGCTTCAGGGCTCTCACAAGCGGTCCAAAACGGATCAGTTTTTCCCCAATGCATTCTGAATGGATAAGGATCCGTTCAGAATGCATCAGTTTGGCTCCGTTCAGTCTCCATTCCGCTCTGGAGGTGGACACCAAAACGCTGCTTGCAGCGTTTTAATGTCCGTCTGACAAAACTGAGCCAAACAGATCCGTCCTGACATACAATGTAAGTCAATGGGGACGGATCCGTTTTCAATGACACAATATGACACAACAGAAAACGGATCCGTCCCCCATTGACTTTCAATAGTGTTCAAGACGGATCCGTTTTGCCTATATTCATGATAATACAAACGGATCCGTTCTGAACGGATGCATGGCGGTTGTATTATTAGTGCGGATCCGTCTGTGCAGATACATGACGGATCCGCACAAAACGCCAGTGTGAAAGTAACCTTATAGATAGATCTCCCTAACTCACCTCTAAGAAGCAGTTCACACAAGGTGCGGTGATCTAGCTTTTCTCAGCCATACGGTCCAGCAGCCTTCTGGCTGTGACCATACCAGTACCTTGGGGTATATGTTATAGGCAAATAAATTGCCGTGTTTGTGTGAGGGGAGACTCCCTAACACACTATTTAAACTCACCCCCGGCAGCCTGATTCGTACGGCTCCGCAAGTTTCCGGCCTGCGTCACTTCCGGTTTCGGCTTCTTCGGTGTACGGGCAGACGCTACCTCGGCTATTCGGCTCCTTACTCCCACTGGTGATCGGTAAAACGGGTGAAAGGGTAGGTGGAGGGGGGTGGGTATGGTCTCTCGCAGCATGTAGAGATTTCATACCCGCGTCGGTATTCACATATTCTGCTCCCTCATGTGTATGGGTCTCGGCTTTCAGCTTGTACGGGTGGGCGGCGTCATAAGCACGTGCTACGCCAGACTTTCCGCCGCTCACCTTCTCATATGAAGTGCTTGCATTTTCGATCTTCAAATGGTTGCTGCTCCTGTCATGTTTTCTGTTGGCAGATTTAGTGCATATATTCTATGACATATTTCATATAAGTACTTTGGGTGGAAATTGTTGAGGGCATGGGAGTGCATTTGTGCAATTTGGCATATGGACTCTGGTGATCGGTCTCTATGAATACTCCATAGGACGGTCTATTCTGAGAGGAGTCACTAGGTTTATAGAGACCGTTGTGTTGCTCCGGGCGGCCGGTCACAGAGCAGCTCTCATTTTTCAAAAGCAGAGCATGGAATGGAAGCTGCGCTGTGATTGGTTGCTATAAGAAACATTTTTGTGGGTATGGACATACTTTCGATACATTAACCGGGCGGTCTTCAGTTCAATAATATATATGGTTCCAAAAGAAAAAAAAAGAGATCTTAGTGTTTTATTCAGCTGATGGTAGGGTTTTTGAGCAGTGCACAGTACTTGGAATTAGATAGGCCTCTGGGACTATACAGGGGTCTTTTCATGTGTTAGAGACGTTCGTATAATATACTACGTTGTGGGTCATTGAGCGCTCATCATGTGCGTGGGGTTTGTTCAATGATCAATAATTCATTTTTCTATGTGTGTCAGATATATATTTACAGCTTAGTCTCAGATACGACAAAGTATTTCACATTGCAACGCATGAAAAAAAAAAAATACTGCAATACTTTGCAGGTGGTTAATCACAGTATTTTTTTTTTTTATTAGTCTAGGAGTCTAGGTACGATTCTCGTCCCAGGGCAATCAATCGCTATGCAGTATCTCCACTCGCTAGAATTTACGAGGTATTCCTAGTTCATACAATTCTCAGCCTCTGTGTCACGTTAATAAAATAAAACTTCTTATTAAAATTCACAGTTCATAGGCTAGCGCCATACATTCATAGGTAGGTCACACTAGTAGTGTTCATATTTGGTGGTGTTGGGTCACAGACACAAAGATGAGGCACAGGTGTTGCTCCAGGGCATTTTACTCCTGAAAAAAAAAAAATATATATACATGTATATATTACATACATTTTCTATATGTAGGCTGATCACATATAAGTAACCGGTTATGTTCACAGGTAACCTTACACATGCCTTGTCATGTTACTTACGGTTAGGTTACGCCAATTGGGCTCACAGGCTAGTCTGTGATGTTTTCAGACCAGTGAGGCCTGTCACGATTACAGGCTTTACGCAAACAACGTCAGGATTACAGTAACGTTAAGTCCTGTCATGACTACAGGCACTTTTTTCGAAATCTGTCACGACCACAGACACAATATTAAGTTCTGTCACGACTACAGGCATCATTCGCAACCTGCTACCTTGCAGAGATACGAAGTCTGTCTCGTCTACAGACTTGTCATAAATCCTGTCATGTCTACAGGTTGTAATACATACGTAAGTTAGGTGTTTACCATTAACGTTTCAGGAGTACAATTCTCGTTCACTGGGCTGTACGTAGTCTTCGCAGCGCGTTCGTGTTCTCACTGATCCGGTGATGGTTGGTGTTGGTAGCACTGTAGGAATTAAGCTTATTTGACCATGTGCTTTCTTTTAGTTAAGATGTCTCAGCAGTCTAATAGTGAAGGAAGTCTAGCTCCTCACAGTCTTGGTGACTCTCAGTCTGAACGAGATGCGGTTCCCTCTATCCGGTCATGGACGGTGCCAAGACTCACAGCAGAATTGTCAAGGAGAGGAATCTCTCATCCAGCATCAGCTAGGAAAGCCGAACTGTATAGACTGTTGTTTACTGAACCTGCCGCTTCTAGCATAGACACGGTATCCATGAATACGATTCAAACTTCCCTGACACAACTCCACGCAGTCATCAATACTATGGCGTCTTCTTTGTCTCAGTTTCAGGCTAGATTAGAGGCAGTGGAGAATATGGCCTCTACTTCGATTTCTGTCAGTCAGAGTGCTGAGGTTCAGTCAGGCACTCAATCCTCCATCGCCGGGTCTCAAGTCAGTTCCCCCAATATAGCGCCATCATATTTTATACCAGCGAACGTGCGTCAAGACATCTTAGATGGTAAGGATGTCAATTTAGTTTCTTTACTAATAGCCATGCACGAAGTGCCGGATAACAAAACGATAGCTTGCGGGAGGTGTCAGTGATTTTGAGATCCAGAGATGTAAGGCTGAACAGGAAACTCACTGTGTCAGAATTTGTTTGGCATTTAGCCTCTTTAGAGATGTGGTCTGTTCGGTTAGTCCTAATAGGAGAGAAGAGCTGGATCTTTATTTGTTTAAAGTGATAGATTTTGCGAACAAATATGGTGGCACAGCTTTTTATAAATATCATAGATCATTCTCAGCCAAAGCAGCGGCCGCGTTGAGGCAATTGCAACATACAGTAGATTGGTCGGTAATAGACACTGAATTGTTTTGCCGACATTTTGCGGGTCTTAAAGCCCCGGTGTGTAATAATTGTGGATCTTATTTACACACAACGGAATGGTGTGCCAGCGCTAGTGTCAAGGCAGAACGGCCCCTAAATAGCTATACCCAACAACCGCCACTTGTCAGGTCTACCTTAGGCGTAGATAAATTAGGATGCTCTATCAAATATTTAGGGAAATCCCAAATATGCAATAATTTCAACAACGCAGGCTGTCATTATAACCAATGCAGATTGTTGCATTTATGCACCCAGTGCTTTAGGGCTCATGCCGTTACAGTGTGTCCACAAAAAGGGCAAACCATGACTAAGCGTGGTACATGCAGATTTATTGTCGTCATTCTTAGAGGCTCATCCAGACCAAAGCTGGGTACATTTCATTGCTGATGGTCTCCGTCACGGATTCCATACAGATCTGGTAGCGTTGCCACAATCTTCATATGACTGCAAAAATCTGCTATCAGCCATCAGGGATCCTGAATCAGTTTCACGTCTGCTACAGGCCGAATTAGAGAAAGGTTATTTGATAGGGCCAATGCTGGTACCACCATTTGACTGCTGGAGAATCAATCCCATAGGGGTTGTCACAGGGAAATTCTCTAATAAAAAGAGGATAATCTATGACTTGTCAGCTCCTCATTCACTCTCCATTCCTAGCTTGAATTCATTGATCTCTTCTGAAGAGGTTTTTATGAAATGTTCGTCTATCGATGAAGCCATACAGGTCATCCTTTTGTTAGGGCAGGGGAGTTGGTTGTCTAAAGGAGATATCATGGATGCATTTAAGCTGTTACCCTTAAAACCCCAGGTGTGGCAGTGGCACGGCATTAAATGGCAGTGGCTATGTTATTTTGCGAATAAGCTCACCTTTGGTGCCAAATCGAGTCCTTGGTTGTTTGACCAGTTCGCTCAAAGCCTACATTGGGTGCTATCCAATGTTTTTCAGGCTCATCATGTGATACACTACCTAGACGACTTTTTGTTAATTGAGCCACCCACACAGGTCCCACGAGATCTCATGGTTTTGAGAGAAGTTTTTGACAGCCTTAATGTCCCGGTAGCATCCAATAAGGTGGAGGGTCCCAGCAAGCTGATCACTTTTTTTGAGCATTCGTCTGGATACTGTTAATATGCAAGCGAGCTTACCTCAGGACAAGTTAGCCAGGATCAGAGAGGTTCTACATAAATTGGCATGGGTCAGAGTTACTACAAAAGCAGATCTCCAGAGTCTTCTTGGTATGTTAAACTTCACCATGAGAATAATACCACAAGGCAGATCGTTTATTTCTAGGTTACTGAAATTACTACCCACGGTCGCAGATCAAGACAGTATGGTTAAATTAGATCAGGATGCTCTGGCAGACCTAATGATGTGGAATAACTTCCTTACATCATGGAATGGCGTCTCATTCCTTATTCCTCCCGTCTCCAGTCAATCTCCAGTTGTTCACACGGATGCTGCTGCAACTACTGGCTTTGCAGCTATACATAGGAATTACTGGATGGCCGGTCCTTGGCATCTCGAGGTACTGGTTATTCCAGGGTTTTTGCAGTCATCTTCACTTTTCGAGATATATCCGGTAGTAGCAGCAGCTCAGGTATGGGGTAGCTCTTGGGAAAATCAGACGGTCCTGTTTGTGACAGATAATGCAGCTCTAGTTGATATTCTTACGAAGGGTAGGTCTGGGTCAATTGAAGTTATGGCGTTCCTTAGAAGACTGATATGGCTATCTTTAGAACATAAGTTTAATTTTGCTTGTGCGCATATTCAGGGACAGAAGAATGTTGCTGCAGATGCCCTGTCCATACTTTCTTTTCTTCTTTCAGGTCTCTCCGGCAGATCCGTTACCCGCAACGATCCCGCATCACAGCCTACTAGTAATGCATTAGAACCGTTATTGGCCACAGCCAGGGGTTTGGTAGAACAGTCCTTATCTGAGAACACTTTG
This sequence comes from Bufotes viridis, assembly GCA_033119425.1. NCBI lineage: Eukaryota > Metazoa > Chordata > Amphibia > Anura > Bufonidae > Bufotes > Bufotes viridis. The sequence goes on from CM065592.1 coordinate 132,792,524, forward strand.
AGAACATATAAAACAGCATGGTCATTATTCAACAAGTTTAGGGTAACATATCCACTGGTCAGTATAGGACACATTACTTACCTAATGGCATTCATCGGGTTTTGCCACTCAAACCTCAGATTAGCTCACAATACCATCAAAATATACTTAGCCGGGATTCAGTATCACTGGTATCTTACTCACCCAAAGCAGCCTTCTCTGTTCACTGCCCATCCAATCAAATCCTTACTACGAGGTATTCCGAAAACCACCTGTAGTAAAATTCCAGCCCGTCGGCCCATTTCAGGTCATATGTTTAGGGCAATATCAGACATGTTGCAGGGTTGCCCATTCGGCCAGGAAATTAGCAGGTTAATTAAGACAGCTTTGTATCTGTGTTATTACGGTTTCCTGAGACCGGGAGAATTTACTTGCTCTGCCACCTCCATGTGTTTCCTTCGGAAGGAAGATTTAGTTTCAAACAGATCCGGATATTCACTTAGGTTACAACAGTCAAAAACCGCACGACCAGGAAAAGTGGTTAATGTCACATATTTCCCTACCAATACTAAGTGGTGCCCGGTTGCAGTATTCAAGGAATGGATGTCACATATTCTTCAGTTACCGCCATATGCACCATTACTACCGTTAAATAATTCACCGCTCAGTTTACAGGCATTTCTCAAATACATCAGGACCCTCTTAGTCAATATTGGGGTCAATCCTGCCACCATTACCGGACACTCGTTTCAAATCGGAGCTGCCTCAGCTGTTTCTAAAAATAATGTCCCCGCCCACGTCACTAAACAATTTGGCAGGTGGAAGTCTTCTTGCTATGTCACTTACATTCCAGATCCACGTCTAGAAATGTCTGTTGCTTTTCACAAATTGCTGTTATGATGTCATCGATAGAAATAAATAACAATAATAACAATCCTATGTTTGTCTCTTTTTGGCCACTTTAGGCTACCTTTACGACGGCAGTGTTGGCACAATTCTACTGCCTAGTATATAGGGGTTTCTGTCCGATCCAGATACGCTCTGATAGATGACCCGAACACAAGTTATAGGCAAATAGATTGCCGTGTTTGTGTGAGGGGAGGCTCCCTAACACACTATTTAAACTCACCCCCGGCAGCCTGATTCGTACGGCTCCGCAAGTTTCACCCACCCACCCAAGCCCCCTTTTTTCATAGGTTACTATATTAAGGTGGCCCACTTTAGGCTGCCTTTACGACGGCAGTGTTGGCACAATTCTACTGCCTATTATATAGGGTTTTCTGTCCGATCCAGATACGCTCTGATAGACGACCCGAACACATATATATATTAGGGTTGAGCGAACCCAAACTGCAAAGTTCAGGTTCGTACCGAACTTTGCGAGTTCGGGTACCAGGACACGGCCTTTTTCACTGAAGTTCAGGTTCGGTGTTCGGGTGATTTTATTATTCTCTAGTGATGAGCGAACATGCTCGGCCGAGTAATGGCACCAAATGTATTCGTGGCATTGCTCGAGTCTTCTCCCCGCACGTTTGATGCCTTCTAAGCAGCCAATCAAGGTCCAGGTAAGTAATTCCCCTCAGTGTAAGGCCATAGCAATGTTAGCTGTAAGCCTTACAATGATTGGTTGGCCAGAACACGTGATAACATTTTATATAGGAGCTGAAGTCCGGCGCTCGGTTCGTTCAGCGTCAGGGAGAGCAGACAGAAGGCAGGGACAGATAGTGTTTTGCTCTAAACTTACTGATTTTACTCTAAAAACCTTATTGAATGACTTAACAGTCCTTTTAAGGACTACAGTGTGTGTTTGACAGCAGTTCAGCACCTCTTTCTTTATCTTTTTTTAAGAAGGGGTTTGCTTCAGCACTATCAGGGACAGGCATCACCAGGAAGGGACAGATAGTGCAGGGCTTGAAAATCGCTTTTTTAACTACCCAAACTTCTAAAAGACAGAAAGATTTCAGATTAGTGACATCTACAATACGCCATCATAAAGCAGTGTGTTGGGCAGACATTATAAAAAGGGGCTTATTTACTACAGTGTGACTGGTACTGAGATATACACTGCACCATCATAAAGCAGTGTGTTGGGCAGACATTATAAACTAGTTAACTAGTTTTGGGCACATCTGTATGTGCGTTTAGGCCGCAACCGTATATACAGTATTCCAGCAGAGAATACATTTTATTTGGGACAAATTTGTATAGAACTACATCCAAATACAGTGTGTATCTTAAAAATTACATTACCTAGTGTAGTGCCCAAAATCGTTATTTTTCTGTATCCGGTACCTTACTGGAAGTCAATACATTGTTTATAATAAAAGTTACATTATCTCTAGGCTAGTGTAGTTCCCAAAATCTGAATATTTCTGTATCTAGTACCTTACTGCAAGTCAGTACAGTGTGTATTATAAAAATTACATTATCTCTGGGCTAGTGTAGTGCCCAAAATATGTATCTTTCTGTATCCAATACCTTACTGCAAGTCAATACAGTGTGTATTGTCAAAATTACATTATCGCTGGCCTAGTGTAGTGCCCAAAATCTGTATTTTCCTGTATCCAGTACTGTGCTGCATCAGAAAACGGTGTCTTTAGTGGACAGTAAAACAATATGCGCCACATCTATAGTGATGTCCCGAACTATTCGCCAGCGAACAGTTCTCGGCGAACATAGCTTGTTCGCGTTCGCCTCGGCAGGCGAACATATGCGATGTTTGATCCGCCCCCTATACATCATCATTGAGCAAACTTTGACCCTGTACCTCACAGTCAGCAGTCACATTCCAGCCAATCAGCATACCCTCCCTCCCAGACGCTCCCACCTCCTATCAAAAAGCAAGGACAGCATCCATCTTAGATTCATTTTGAAGCTGCATGTTAGTGAGAGCAGGGAGACTGCAGCTGCTGCTGTGTTGATGATTCTGAATTCATAGGGAAATCGTTAGCTAGGCCAGTGTTCTGTGTCCACAGACTCATCTGCTGTAAGGACAGCGTCACAGCACCCCAAAAAGCCATTTTTAGCTCTGCTACATTAGTCTGCTTTTTTTTTCTCTCTCCATATATATATATTGCAGTTGCCTGGCCTGCCCGTGTGTGAGAGGCTGCAGGCCCACAGACTGTAGTATGCCCACTGCCAGTGGCCACCACTCATACCGTGTGGCACAGGACTGCATTAAAAAAAGGCATTTAATTTTTACACTTTAATCTAATTTCAGTTGCCTGCCTGCTTCCAGTGTGTGTCAGGTCTACTTCCACTGACTGTAGTGTGCCCACTGCCAGTGCCCACCACTCATACCGTGTGGCACAGGACTTTGCATAAAAAAAGGCATTTAATTTTTACACTTTAATCTAATTTCAGTTGCCTGCCTGCTGCCAGTGTGTGTCAGGTCCACTTCCACTGACTGTAGTGTGCCCACTGCCAGTGCCCACCACTCTTACCGGGTGGCACATTAGCTTGCCAATAAATAAGGCATTTCATTTTTACCCTTTAATCTAAGGTTAGTTGCCTGCCAGTGTGTGTCAGGCCCACTTCCACTGACTGTAATATGCCCACTGCCAGTGCCCACCACTCACACCGGGTGGCAGAGTACCTTGCACACATAGTACTACTAATCAAAAAAAAAATGACAGGCAGAAGCAGGCCACTCCGCAGGGGCCGTCGTGCTGCTGTGATTTCCTTTGGCCCTAGAATAATGCCCAGTGTTCAGAGGCCACATACCCTGAACTCGAAAAATTCTGAGGACATAGTTGTCTGGCTTACACAGGACACCCAATCTTCTACAGCTTCCGCTCAGAACCTTGATGCACCATCCTCCTCAGCTTCGGGCACCTCTCAAGTTACCACTCGCCCGCCCGCCGCCACCACTGACACTAGCACCACAGCTGCTTAATTTGATCTGTCAGAGGATTTATTTACACATCAGTTGAAAGAAATGAGTGATGCACAACCATTATTGCCAGAGGATGTAGATAACAGGGATATATCTCAGTTAGGCAGCATTACACACATGGATGTATGGTGTGATGCTGATGATGTTATACCCGCTGCTGTTTCCTATGCTGAGTTGTCAGATACAAGTGAAGCGGTTGATGATGACGATGTGTCCGTGAATGTCACGTGGGTGCCCGCTCGAAGAGGAGAAGAAGAACAGGGGGAAAGTTCAGATGGGGAGACAGAGAGGAGGAGGAGACGAGTTGGAAGCAGGGGGAGGTCGTGGCAAGGAGCTAGTGGCACAGTCAGACAGCATGTATCGGCACCTGGGATCAGCTAGACAGCACACCAATCAACTCATGCTGTTGCCACCACCAGAATGCCATCATTGCAAAGCTCAGCAGTGTGGCATTTTTTTTGTGTGTCTGCCTCTGATAACAGTGATGCCATTTGCAACCTTTGCCAAAAGAAACGTGTGAAGTCCAACACCTACCTAGGTACAACTGCTTTGCGAAGGCACGTGATCTCACATCACAAATGCCTATGGGATCAACACATGAGTACAAGCAGCACACAAACTCAAAGCCACCATCCTCCTCCTGGTCGAGCATCTTCAGCCACGTCAACGACTGCTGTCCTCCCTGCCCCCTCTTAACCACCCGCCACTCCGCCTCTCACCTTCAGCAGTTCCTGCTCATCTGCCCACAGTCAGCTGTCTATCAAGGAAATGTTTGAGCGTAAGAAGCCAATGTCACAGAGTCACCCCCTTGCCTGGCGTCTGACAGCTGGCTTGTCAGAACTCTTCTCCCACCAGCTTTTACCATACAAGCTGGAGGAGTCTGAGGCCTTCAAAAAATTTGTAGCTATTGGGACATCGCAGTGAAAGGTACCCGGCCAAAATTTTTTTCACAAAAGGCAATCCCCAACCTGTACTCTATTGTGGAAAAGGAAGTCATGGCATGTCTGGCACACAGTGTTGGGGCAAGGGTCCATCTGACCACTAATACCTGGTCTGCAAAGCACGGTCAGGGCAGGTATATCACGTACACTGCGCATTGGGTAAACCTGCTGACGGCTGCCAAGCATGGAATGCATGTCTCTGCAGCGGAGTTGGTGACATCGCCATGACTTGCAGGCAGGCCTACTGCCACCTCCTCTACTCCTCCTACTCCCTCCTCTTCACTAACCTCCTCGGCTGAGTCCTCTTCTGCTTCTGTGTCTTGCTCCACATCATCAACTGCACCCCCCCCCCAGCTCCCCAGGGGCTATTCCACATCCCGGATACGACAGTGTCACGCCGTCTTGGGGTTGACTTGCCTGAAAGCAGAGAGTCACACCGGACCAGCACTCCTGTCCACCCTAAACACATAGGTGGAACAGTGGCTGACCCCGCACCAACTGGAGATCGGCAAAGTGGTGTGTGAGAACGGAAGCAATCTGTTGGCGGCATTGAATTTGGGCAAGTTGACATATGTGCCGTGCATGGCACATGTGTTGGATCTGATTGTACAACGCTTTGTGTGTAAGTACCCAGGCTTACAGGACGTCCTCAAGCAGGCCAGGAAGGTGTGTGGCCATTTCAGGCATTCCTACACGGCCATTGCGCACTTTTCCGACATTCAGCGGTGAAACAACATGGCAGTGAGGCGCTTGACTTGCGACAGCCCGACACGTTGGAATTCAACACTTCTAATATTCGACCACCTGCTCCAACAAGTGTTCAATAAGTATTTGTATGACTGGGGTGCTAGGACAGCCTCTGCGGAGCTGGGTATTTTTTTGCCACGTTACTGGACGCTCATGCGCAATGCCTGTAGGCTCATGCGTTTGAGGAGGTGACAAACCTAGTAAGTCGCACCGAAGGCACCATCAGCGACCTCATCCCATTATTTTTCTTCCTGGAGCGTGCCCTGCGAAGAGTGCTGGATGAGGCCGTAGATGAGCGTGAAGAGGAAGAGTTGTGGTCACCATCTCCACCAGAAACAGCCTTATCATCATCGCTTGCTGGACCTGCGGCAACGCTGGAAGAGGAGTCTGAGGAAGAGGAGTCAGAGGAGGAATGTGGCTTCGAGGAGGAGGAAGACCAACCACAGCAGGCATCCCAGGGTGCTCGTTGTTGTCACCTATCTGGGACCCGTGGTGTTTTACCTGGCTGGGGGGAAGAACAGACCTTCAATGACATCAGTGAGGACGAGGAACGGGGGATGAGTAGCTCGGCATCCAACCTTGTGCAAATGGTGTTTTTCACGCTGTCATGCCTGTTGAGGGACCCTCGTAGAAAAAAGCTGAAGGAGAACGACCTGTACTGGGTGGCCACGCTACTAGACCCCTGGTATAAGCAGAAAATGGCTGAAATGTTACCGAATTACCGGAGGTCGGAAAGGATGCAGCAGTTTCAAAACAAGTTAAAAAGTATGCTTTACACAGAGTATAAGGGTGATGTCAGAGCACAATGGGAATCTAACAGGGGAAGAGGTTAAAGTAATCCTTCCCCTACCACGACCACTCCGGCAAGGACAGGACGCTTTACAGACGTGTTGTTAATGGAGGACATGCGGAGCTTTTTATGTCCTACGCATTGCCACAGCCCTTCGGGGTCCACCCTCAGAGAACGACTCGACTGACAGGTAGCAGACTACCTTTCCTTAACTGCAGATATCGACACTCTGAGGAGCAAAGAATCCCTTGACTAATGGGTGTGCAGGCTGGACCTGTGGCCTAAGCTACTGTATCAAAATTTGCGATAGAACTTCTGGCCTGCCCCGCTTCAAGTGTCCTGTCAGAAAGGACCTTCAGTGCAGCAGGAGGTTTTGTCACTGATAAGAGAAGTCGCCTAGGTCAAAAAAGTCTAGATTGCCTCACCTTTATTATGATGAATGAGGCGTGAATACCGAAGGGACTGACAGTGGGGGATACATTTGACTAAAAAAGGCCTGATGAGATGCCTTGGGCTAAAAATGGTCCCCACACTGATGTATTTCATCTCTGCATGCCGGATGACTTGCGTGACTTCTCCGCCACTAACTAGAGTTTGGAGGGTTCATTTTACTACACTTTATGCCTGGAAAACATAAATGTCAATTTTTCAGGCCTCTGGTGCTGCACTGTGGCTGCAAAAACAAAAAAAAAAAAAAGGCACATGCATGTTTCAATTCACCTTTGTGATCGTTACCTTGTTGTGGTGAAGAGACTTGCGTATCACAATGAAGCGATTACCTCTATGAGTGTGTTGGCAATGTTGGCACACCCCAGATGATAAGGTCGTTGCTTCATTGTGAACAGACCAAAAGCGATTGGCTGGATAATTTTTCATAGAAAAAACATAAATTTTCTTTCTGATCATCTAAGGTGATCATTAAAGCATACTAGGCCAACAATGAGCCCACACTGCAGAATCATTGTTTTCTGGGTCACTTAACTGTCACTGAACTAACTCAGCACGACCATTGGCTTTTAAAAAACACCATGGCCTGCAATCTCCCAAACGTGCGCACGAGCACAGTCATTTAGAGGAATAAAATGTATGTCATGAGTGTGTCTACTATTGACAACTCTTTGCGGTTGTCTAAAATCTATTCGATACACGTCCCCTAATAGGGGACTTAACAGGGATTAAACTGATAAGAATAGTACTACTTAACACACCACGCATATAGGGTGTCACAGTACTTTGCGCGGCACACGTGCAGTGCCCCAAATTGGAAGTAAGAGGGCCGACCAATCATCTTTTTCCATCTCCCGATTCCTAAAATCTATTCACGTCCCCTGATAGGGGACGTAACAGGGATTAAACTGATACATACTGCATATTTATTGTTGTTTGCAAAAAACACAGTTTTTGTGCTAGATAGCACATTATCAGCCTATGCTGCATTTATGATATTCCAATAAAACCTGCATTTACATAGTTGTTTGCAAAAAAAAATTAAAAAATTTGGGCTACATACCACATTAGCGGCCTACGTTGCATTTATGATATTCCAATAAAACCGTAACATACTGTATTTTTACTGTTGTTTGCAAAAAAACAGTTTTTGAGCTAGATAGCACAGTAGTATCCTACACTGCATTTCTGATATTCCAATAAAATCGTAACATACTACATTTCTATAGTTTTTGTGCTAGATAGCACATTAGCGGTCTACGCTGCATTTCTGACAGTCCATTTAAACCGTTAACTTCGGCTGTTACATTGTTGGTTGGGAAATTCAAATTTTTTGTGATAGTGAAGTAATTGTAATAAATTGCTCCGTTACACTGTTGTGTGACATGAATAAATATATTCTATTTATGGCACAGCCACTGCCTTATTGTTAGTGAATTTAATTATTGACTACTGGCAGTTAAATTGTCACCTGAGATAAACCATCTCTTAGTTTGGTGGATGAACACAAATAATGAGGAGAACGTCAAATAAGGGACGTGGCCCTGGTCGTGGTGCTGCTGGTGTTGGTGGAGCTCCTGTTGAAGGGAGAGGACGTGGTCGATCTGTGGGAGCTACATGCCAAAATGATACACCTTCCTCAGGTGCGCATGGACGACAGAGCCTTCAGAGTTATTTAGTTGGCCCGAATGCCACTCTACGATAGGTGAGGCTAGTAGATTGGGTGGCTGACAGTGCCTCCAGTACCTTCACATTGTCTCCCACCCAGTAAACTGCTGAAAGCACAGAGCTGGCACCTGCAGGCCATGGGCATCTATCTAGCACCTCACCCCCTTGCAAATCAGCCAAGCAGTCTGAGCCCCAAGGCATGCAGCAGTTTCTTATGGTTTTTGATGAGTCTGCTGGCAGGGTTTCCCAGGGCCATCCACCTAGCCCTGCCCCAAAAGTGGAAGAGATTGAGAGCACCAATGCCCAACCACTTATGTTCGAGGATGAAGACATGGGAAGTTCCCAGCAGCATGTCTCTGATGATGACAAAACACAGGTGCAAACTGCTGTGGCTTTCTGCAGTGTGCAAACCAACAAGGAGGGCAGGGGTGAAGACTGTATGGAAGATGATGTGGAGGACAATGAGGTCCTAGACCCCACATGGAATTAAGGTCATGCGAATGACCTGTTCAGTTCAGAAGGAGAGGCGGGGGTCGCACAGAGCCACCAGCACAGCAAAAGAGGGAGCAGGGTTCAAAAGCAGAGCGGCCATCCCCTAGACACACCTAGTATCAGGTGTGCACTGCGCAACACCATCTGTGGCAAAGTCCACATAACTACTGATACGTGGACCAGTAAGCACAGACAGGGACGTTATATCTCCCTAACAGCCCAGTGGGTAAATGCAGTGGCGGCTGGGCCTGAGGCGGATAGCTGTTTGGCATATATCCTTCCTCCACCGAGGATTGCAGGGCATTTATCTTTGCCTCCTGTTGTCTCCTCCTCCTACTCCTCTTCCTCAGCTAACACCTCCTAGGATAGAATAGGCTTTCAGTTGTACAGATCCTTTTAACCTTTGTCCTTACATGACTCCTCTTTACAATTGCTTGATTTGAATGCAGTAGGCAGACCCATTCTGTATGCGCCGGCATTGGTGAAGTCAGCGCTGACAGTGGCACGTGCGGTTTCTTCATGGGTGCCGGTATACATGGGGTCCCCGTGCTGCTGTGACGGGGACCCCATGGCAGGGAAGGCTTCCTTAGGCATCGTGGCTTCCTTCCGGGAAAGCCTGTGAGATCCAGCCCCCTGGATCTCACAGGCAAGCAGGCTATAAGCATATTACAGTGGTAATACACTAGCCTTACAGCCAATGCATTACAATACAGATGTATTGTAATGCATTGTAAAGGAAATCAGACTCCCAAAATTTGAAGTCCCAGAGTGGGATAAAAAATCAAGTGAAAAAACTAAAGTTTTCCCCCAAAAAATTTTAAGTGTCAAGTTAAAAAAAAAAAGAGCATCCTTTTCCAAAATAAAGTTAAAAAATTTGTAAAAAATAGGGAAAACAAAAAAAGTAGACATATTAAGCATTGCCGCATTCGTATCGGCCAGCTCTATAAAAATATTACATGACTTAAACCCTCAGGTGAACACCGTCAAAAAAATTAAATAAAAGTCCCCTCTATAGTAAGAGCAATGATGGGTAAGAGAACTGAAAAGGAGAGAGGGGGGGGTGGACTGAGAAGATCTGGTGTGTACGGTTCCCCAAAGCAGGATATGGGAAGAACTAGAGCCGAATGGGAAGGGAACATGGATAAATTTCTCCAGACCACGGATGCACTCTCAAGTAGAGGTCAAATTAAATCAAATATTCAAAATAAACCCTTGGCCGGGGAAAGTGGGCAAACGCATGAATTACTTCAAGCAGACACTTTGGAAACACCGACACTCGGTGATCTTATGTTAGCAGTAAAAAAATCCAATAGTGTCGTAGAAGTAATTACGATGCAGATGAGTGAATTGAAATCAGAAGTTCAACTGGTTAGAGATGACGCTAGAAAGCTAGGTGAGAGAGTAAAACAGGCAGAAGAAAGAATTAGTGATGTAGAAGATCAAGTTTCTGAATTATCAAAAGAACTTAGAGCTCTGAGAATGGTAAACACAGATTTAATTAAGAAGATCACTGACCTAGAAGACAGGGAAAGGAGAAGTAATATCTGGCTTATTGTTATACCAGAGAAAGAGGAGGGTATGAACTGTGCACAATATATCCAGAACTGTATTACTGAAGTGGTAGGAAGGGAAAACTTGTCCAGTCAGTTCATAATTGAGAGAGTGCATAGAATTCCAGGGAAAAAATATACCAGGAAACCTACCTAGAATTATTATTGCTAAAATTTTCCCATTTAAGGATAAAGAAATGGTTATGAGGAGAATAAGAGCATTAGAATTGATTGAAATTAATGGTTCAAGGCAAGGGTTTCAATATACTCAGACTATTCTGTAACAACGCAAAGAGAACGGGGGGATACGGAATATACGCCAGTTGGGTAGGATGTTCAAGCCCCAAATGGGTTGAGGGCATTATGTGAGGGTTGGGGGGGAGGGATGGGGGAGGGATGGGGGAGGGGGATGGGGGAGGGGGATGTGGAGAAGAGGCCAAATTAGATTTATTTATTTGTTTTTTGTTTAGTTTTTATTATTATTTATTTTATTTTTTTCTATCACTGGTCCTTGGATATACTATGAGAAGTAAAAAATATGATCAACACTAAAATTTTATGTTGGAATGTGGGAGGTCTTGGGGAGAAATTATTTTTTTTGCAGTATTTGATATCATTGGGAGATATCTTCCAGCGCTGGTTTGTCTGGTAGAGACTCATATGGTTAGAGACAGACTAAACTTGTTTAAAAGAAAATGGATAGCTCGCCAATTCCACTCTGTATTCAATGGGTATAGCAGGGGGGTTAGCATTATTATTCACAAGGATTTTACTTGCTCTATAATCTCGACGAACATTGATGTGGAGGGACGGTATATATTTCTATATGGTTATTTTGAAAATGTAAAATGTGCGTTGGCTGGGGTGTACATCCCTCCACCTTATAGACATGAGGTGCTCTTAAAACTATATGAGTTTCTGCTAGACAAAAGTGACTCTCTATTAATATTAATGGGTGATTTCAACTGCACAATGAATAATGATTTAGATAGAGTAACAAAAAGTGAAAACCCCCCCAAAAAAATGGTAGATACTCCGCTGAAAAAACGAATGCAAGAATTTGGTTGGTGGGATATATGGAGCATTTAGAATCCAGAAGCAAAACAGTATTCATGTTATAGTAAGAGCAACGATTCCTTGTCAAGAATAGACTTGATATTTGGTAATCAGTTAACACATCAAAAAAATATAGAGGTCTTGTATGAACCGAGATGTATCTCAGATCACTCCCCAGTACTGGTAAAGGTGGGCTTGAAAGTCGAGAATTTGAAAGGGAAGCGTAAAAATTACATGATAAATCCCATATGGCTCAATTTAATAGGTAAAGAAGATCAAATAATAAAAGATTTGACTTTTTTTTTTCAAATTATTAAGGATACAGCTGGAGTGAATATGGTTTGGGACACTGCTAAGGCCTATATAAGAGGACTGATAAACAAAAAGATTATTGAGCTTATAAAAGGATATAAGAAAAAAGAGGAAGATTTAAGAACTATAGTGACAAATAAGGAGGCACAGATGATAAGTAAAAAAAAAACAGAAATCAAAAATGAATGGATAAAAGTGGTTAATAATTACGATAACTACATCAAGGAAAGGGCGCAAAATAAAGAATTATTTGTCAAAACTAGGAAAGGAGGTAAATCGGGTAAAGTCATATCTAAGATAATCAAGAATATGGATGCAGTTGAGAATATCGTCGCAATTAGAGGAAAAGATGGCCTACTATATAATGATCAGGAAAAAATACGGGATATATTCAAGACCTTTTATAAAGAATTGTATTCAGAAAAAACCCAGATACATAGAGAAGAGATGATAAAATATGTGCGAGAAATAGGAACCCCAAAACTTAATGATGACCAACAGACAGAATTAGACCGGTCTATATCCTTGAAGGAGATACTAGTAGCAATAAATGAAGCACCACTTGGTAAAACTTCAGACCCGGACAGTATTCCAAATGAATTATATAAAAGAGATAAAGAATTCTGGGCAAATAGACTTATGGAAGTACTTGAATACTCAAAAGGTACAGGATGTCTACCAGAGTCTATGGGAGATGCTACAATTATTTTAATCCTAAAAAAAGATAAGGATCGATCGGATCCCACATTGTATTGTCCAATTTCACTATTGAATAATGATTGTAAAATTCTGGTAGGATTTTGGCGAAAAGGCTGAGGAAGGTCATAGTAGATTTCATTCATAAGGACCAAAACGGATTCATTTCGGATAGGTCTACAACAATGGGCTTGCTTAGGGTCTTTGCAAATATCCAGTTTACAGAGAATAATAAAGAACTATGCTCTATTCTATCATTAGATGCGCATAAAGCATTTGACTCTGTGAACTGGGACTTTGTATGGGAAGCTATGGCAAAATTTCGAATTGGCCCAGGATTTATAGACTGAATGAAGATTATATATAAAGATTCCAAAGCCAGAATATCAGTTAATGGTATACTATCTGATAGCTTCCGTATAGAACGAAGGGTGAGACAGGGTTGTCCTCTCTCCCCTTGGTTTTTGCCCTGACAATAGAAATCCTGGCTATAAAGGTTAGACAGGATGTGGATTTGCGGGGCTTCGGACTGAGGGGAGAGAGGACAAAATCTCTTTATATGCAGATGACCTGCATCTTCTTCCTGGATGATACAAATAATGATCTGCAACGTGTCATGCTGCTGGTGGAAGAGTTTGGTAGACAATCAGGTATATTAATTAACTGGGATAAATCGACCCTGCTCCCTCTGAATGATAAGAATGTGATTTCAGTAGCAAAATTAAAGATCTTACTCCCCAGGACAGTTTCAAATATTTAGGCCTAGAAATATCCAAGGACCCTAATAAGTTTATAGCATTACATATCAAACCATTACTTGATAGGATGAAGGATAGAATTGGATTAATTAAAATGATTTTGCTGCCCCAGTTGCTCTATGTCATTAGAAAAAGTCTCATTTACCTGGGGAACTCCGTTTTTTATGACATAGAGAAATTATTTAATGTATTAATCTGGTCAAACAAAAGGGTAAGGAAAACGATACACTGGCTTACATTACTCGAATCAGGACAACTGGATAGTACGCACCTATATCAAATCCCATTGGTAAAATCACTGGTGAGGGTATGGGGCAAAGTCAAAAAGTCACTGAATTTAGAAGGACAGATTAAAGTTACAACGTTATGGTATAATAGGTTAGGTAATGCTACCTTTTTGAAAGAGGCCAAATATTGGGTTGATAAAGGATTATGGCATATTTCACAATATTTTCAAAATAAAGCACTGAAGGATAGGGACACACTATTAATGAAAGTAAGGGTAGATAGACAAAGTTATTTTAGATATATTCAATTGGTGGATATTGTTAAAACGGTTATAAAAAAGGAAGACATAGTGACAAAATCACACGAGGTGATGAATTACATATTAGGTTGGAAAGGTAAGCACAAATTAGTGTCAAGTTTATATAAAAAGATACGAGAAGTTGGAAATGAGGGATTTATTTGTAATAGTAAATAAAATAGGAGAATGATATAGGGACATTAACAGATGATCAGTGGGGAAAACTCTGGTGTTTTAAACCATATTTGAGGAACCCCTCTCACAGGGTAACTCAGTTTATTTTTATTTTTTTTTTGTATTTTCAAAACACTTTATTGAGGTGTTCAAGGCATACAGGATTAAATGACAATAAAGGAGGGTAGCAAACAAGCCTCCTATAGAGTTTGTTTCTACAAACTAAGTAACAAAACAAAGTGGTACAGATCCACATGTCATCAAGCAAATGGACTCACACGTAGTGATGTAAGATATAAGAGATATCCAGATGTAGAGCAGAGGCATATCAAAAATCTAAAGCAAGTGTTGTATGGGAAGAAGCGCCTATACAAAGAGAGGGGCTTGACTGGGATGAATAAGCATTCAAAATGGGTCACATGGGTCAGTATGTATTCCCTGAGAGATAAGCATTGTAGGGAGAACCGTGTTGATCTCAAGCGGTGAAACCAAACAGAATAGACGGTATGAAGTGGTATGTTCTAGAATGTAGAGGGTGACCTGCGTGTGGGCGACATGGTCAGTATCCTCTATGTGAGCTCCAATTCCCGCAGACTCTGACAAAGACATGATGCGTTCTCGATTCCCAGGCAGATAGTTTTTCCAATCTATAGATTTGGTCAATTTTAAGATACCACTGTTCCTTTGTCGGAATATTGGTTGTCAACCAATGAACTGGTATTAGAAGTTTAGCAGCGCTAATCAAGTGTTTGAATAATTTAGAATTGGACGAGGTAGGACTAGGATATAGATTCAGGAGAGCTAATTCAGGTGAAGGAGAGAAGGAGGAACCACAGATCTGATTGCTTATCCTGAACACCTCCTGCCACCATGGAAGTAGTAAAGGGCCTGTCCACCACACATGATAGTATGTTCCTTTGTCTGCAGAGCATCTCCAGCATGTGTCCGAGGCTAGCACGGAGTATAAACATGTCTTGTCAGGGGTTTTTCTACCAACGGGAGAAGATTTTATAGCAATTTTCTTTCGAAATTGAGTGTGGATATATGAATACTTTGGAAAGTTCAGTAATCTCAAAGGTTTTATTGAGATCCTAAGAATGTGACTGAACTGGAGGCTTTTGCCCATGAAGAATGGGCGAAGATACCTGTAGATCGCTGCAAGACACTTGTGTCAAGCTATGCTTCACATTAAAAAGCTGTTATAACTGGAAAAGGATGTTGTACTAAGTACTAAGATTGAATGTCACTTGGGGGTTGAATAAAACTGATAATGATGTGAGGACAGAAAAGACATTTGTGGTTATTTCATTATAAATGTTATGTTATATTTGTCTGACTTACAAGTGCCTCTTTGATTTAATTGTAAACAAGATGACTGAAATGATCAAAATCAATGTCAAACTGGCCAAAACACTAAATTTTAGTGAGTGGGGGTTGAATAATTTTGAACACAACTGTAAGTGCCTTCTGGGAATGTGCAGATTTGTGAGAGGAGGAGTCCAAAAGAGGGTTCAGGGTGAGATTAAGGTCACCGCCTAAGACTGTGATGCCTTCCTTAAAGGAATGAACCAAGTGAAGGACATCAGAGATCCAGCGGGTTTGATTGTGAGTATATGTTTACAAAAGTATATAGATGTTGGCCGATATTACCTTTCAACATCAGGTATCTCCCCTTGGAGTCACAGCGTTGGTCTAGAAGAAGAAAAGTAGAGTTGAGCGAACACCTGGATGTTCGGGTTCGACGAGTTCGGCCGAACTTTCGAAAAATGTTCGGGTTCGGGATCCGAACTCGACCCGAACTTCATCCCGAACCCGAACCCCATAGAAGTCAATGGGGACCCGAACTTTTGGGCACTAAAAAGGCTGTAAAACACACCCGGAAAGGGCTAGAGGGCTGCAAAAGGCAGCAAAATGTAGTTAAATCCCCTGCAAACAAATGTAGATAGGGAAATGATGAGTTAACATAAAATAAATAAAAATTAAACAATATTAATTGGAGTGAGGTCCCATAGCACAGAATCAGGCTTCAAGTCACCCACCAATGGAGAAGGTCACTTACTATTATTTTGACCACAGCACCCAGACAAAGGAGAGAGGTCCCACAGCAGAGAACCAGGCATCATATCACCCACCACAGGAGTAGGCCACCATTTAGTTACTTTGACCCCTACACCCAGACGGAGGAGAGAGGTTACACAGCAGAGAATCAGGCATCATATCAACCACCACAGGAGAAGCCACCATTTAGTTACTTTGACCCCTGCACCCAGGAAGAGGAGAGAGGCCCCACAGCACATATTCTGGCATCATATCAGCCACCACAGGAGAAGCCACCATTGAGTTACTTTGACCCCTGCACCCAGGAAGAGGAGAGAGGCCCCACAGCACATATTCTGGCATCATACTAACCACCACAGGAGAAGCCACCATTGAGTTACTTTGACCCCTGCACCCAGGAAGAGGAGAGAGGCCCCACAGCACATATTCTGGCATCATATCAGCCACCACAGGAGAAGCCACCATTGAGTTACTTTGACCCCCGCACCCAGGAAGAGGAGAGAGGCACCACAGCACATATTCTGGGCATCATATCACACACCACAGGAGAAGGCCTCTTTCAGTGATTTAGGCCTTTGGACCCAGACAGAGGAGAGAGGCACCACAGCACATATTCTGGCATCATATCAGCCACCACAGGAGAAGCCACCATTGAGTTACTTTGACCCCTGCACCCAGGAAGAGGAGAGAGGCCCCACAGCACATATTCTGGCATCATATCACCCACCACAGGAGTAGGCCACCATTTAGTTACTTTGACCCCTACACCCAGACGGAGGAGAGAGGTTACACAGCAGAGAATCAGGCATTTAGATCACCCACCACAGGAGTAGGCCACCATTGAATCAGACCCCGGCAACCATGTCAGATGGCACAAGCATAAGCTTTATATCAATCAGCACAGGAGAAGGCGACTTTGAAAGACTTTGACCCCTACACCCAGATGGAGGAGAGAGGTTTCACAGCAGAGAATCAGGCATCATATCAACCACCACAGGAGAAGCCACCATTTAGTTACTTTGACCCCTGCACCCAGGAAGAGGAGAGAGGCACCACAGCACATATTCTGGCATCATATCAGCCACCACAGGAGAAGCCACCATTGAGTTACTTTGACCCCTGCACCCAGGAAGAGGAGAGAGGCCCCACAGCACATATTCTGGCATCATATCACCCACCACAGGAGTAGGCCACCATTTAGTTACTTTGACCCCTACACCCAGACGGAGGAGAGAGGTTACACAGCAGAGAATCAGGCATTTAGATCACCCACCACAGGAGTAGGCCCCAATTTAATGGGACCCCGGCAACCATGTCAGATGGCACAACCATCAGCTTCATATCAATCAGCACAGGAGAAGGCGACTTTGAAAGACTTTGACCCCTACACCCAGACGGAGGAGAGAGGTTTCACAGCAGAGAATCAGGCATTTAGATCACCCACCACAGGAGTAGGCCCCCATTGAATCAGACCCTGGCAACTATGTCAGATGGCACAACCATCAGCTTTATATCAATCAGCACAGGAGAAGGCGACTTTGAAAGACTTTGACCCCTACACCCAGATGGAGGAGAGAGGTTTCACAGCAGAGAATCAGGCATCATATCAACCACCACAGGAGAAGCCACCATTTAGTTACTTTGACCCCTGCACCCAGGAAGAGGAGAGAGGCACCACAGCACATATTCTGGCATCATATCAGCCACCACAGGAGAAGCCACCATTGAGTTACTTTGACCCCTGCACCCAGGAAGAGGAGAGAGGCCCCACAGCACATATTCTGGCATCATATCACCCACCACAGGAGTAGGCCACCATTTAGTTACTTTGACCCCTACACCCAGACGGAGGAGAGAGGTTACACAGCAGAGAATCAGGCATTTAGATCACCCACCACAGGAGTAGGCCACCATTGAATCAGACCCCGGCAACCATGTCAGATGGCACAAGCATAAGCTTTATATCAATCAGCACAGGAGAAGGCGACTTTGACAGACTTTGACCCCTACACCCGGACGGAGGAGAGAGGTTTCAAAGCAGAGAATCAGGCATTTAGATCACCCACCACAGGAGTAGGCCCCAATTTAATGGGACCCCGGCAACCATGTCAGATGGCACAACCATCAGCTTCATATCAATCAGCACAGGAGAAGGCGACTTTGAAAGACTTTGACCCCTTCACCCAAACAGAGGAGAGAGGTTCCACATCAGAGAATCAGGCATCATATCAACCACCACAGGAGTAGGCCACAATTTAGTTTATTTGACCCTGCACCCAGGAAGAGGAGAGAGGCCCCACAGCACATATTCTGGCATCATATCACACACCACAGGAGAAGGCCTCTTTCAGTGATTTAGGCCTTTGGACCCAGACAGAGGAGAGAGGTCAGAGATTAGCTTCATATCCCCCAGCACAGCAGAAGACCGCTTTATTTGACTTAGGCCTCAGCACCCAGACAGAAGACAGAGGTAGCATGGCAGAGGTTATGGCTTCATGTCACCCGTTAGTTTAACCGGCCACTTTCATCTGGTTAGGCCCCGGCGCCCAGACAGAGAAGAGTTTCATTCAACTGTGGGTTTCATAAAATTTGTATCAAATAAAGAAGTGGCCCGTAGCACAACAAGACATGTTTTAGGCAGTTAATAAGGACTACTCTGCACAAGGGAGGGACAGGTCCTGTGGGATCCATGCCTGGTTCATCTTTATGAAGGTCAGCTTGTCCACGTTGGCTGTGGACAGGCGGCTGCGCTTGTCAGTAATGACGCCCTGCCGTGCTGAATACGCGCTCAGATAAAACGCTGGCCGCCGGGCAGGAAAGCACCTCCAAGGCATAACATGCTAACTCTGGCCACGTGGACAATTTCGAAACCCAGTAGTTGAATGGGGCCGAACCATCCGTCAGGATGTGGAGGGGTGTGCAGACATACTGTTCAACCATGTTAGTGAAATGCTGCCTCCTGCTAACACGCTCCGTATCAGGTGTCGGTGCAGATAGCTGTGGCGTGGAGACAAAACTTTTCCACATTTCTGCCATGCTAACCCTGCCCTCAGATGAGCTGGCCGTGACACAGCTGCGTTGGCGACCTCTTGCCACTCCTCTGCCTTCACCTTCCACCTGTTCCCCTGTGACATGTGGGAATGCTCTCAAGAGCGCTCTATCAGCGCAGCGCTTGTACTCGCAGCATCTTACGGTCGCGCTCCAGTTCAGGAATTAAAGTGGGCACATTGTCTTTATACCGGGATCCAGCAGGGTGGCCACCCAGTAGTCTGCACACGTTAAAACGTGGGCAACTCTGCTGTCGTTGCGCAGGCATTGGAGCATATATTCGCTCATGTGGGCCAGGCTACCCATGGGTAAGGACAAGCTGTCCTCTGTGGGAGGCGATCGTCATCGCCCACCGTATCCCCCCAGCCACGCACCAGTGATGGGCCTGGGCTGCCACCCCGCTGTGAACTTGCGCCATCCTCGTCCCCTCCACCTCCTCCTCCTCATCCTCCTCGTCCCTCCAGTACAGTGCCTTGGCTGGCGACTTGTGAACCTGTCCTCTGCTGCTTAAACAAACCTCCCTCTGAGCCAACTCGAACAGACTGGCCCGAAAGTGTTAGAAACGAGCCCTCATCCTCCTCCTCCTCCTCCACCTGGGCCACCTCCTCTAACATCATTGCCCTAAGTGTTTTCTCAAGGAGACATAGAAGTGGTATTGTAACGCTGATAACAGTGTCATCGCCACTGGCCATGTTGGTGGAGTACTCGAAACAGCGCAGCAGGGCACACAGGTCTCGCATGGAGGCCCAATCATTGGTGGTGAAGTGGTGCTGTTCGGCAGTACGACTGACGCGAGCGTGCTGCAGCTGAAACTCCACTATGGCCTGCTGCTGCTCGCACAGTCTCTCCAGCATGTGCAAGGTGGAGTTCCACCGGGTGGGCACGCCGCATATGAGGCGGTGAGCGGGAAGGCCGAGTTCCGCTGTAGCGCAGACAGGCGAGCAGCGGCAGGATGTGAACGGCGGAAGCGCGCACAGACGGCCCGCACTTTATGCAGCAGCTCTGACATGTTGGGGTAGTGGTGAATGAACCTCTGCACCACCAAGTTCAGCACATGCGCCAGGCAAGGGATGTGCGCCAAACCGGCTAGTCCCAGAGCTGCCACGAGATTTCGCCCATTATCGCATACCACCAGGCCTGGCTTGAGGCCCACCGGCAGAAACCACTCGCCGGTCTGTTGTTCAATACCCCGCCACAACTCCTGCGCGGTGTGGGGCCTGTCCCCAAACATATGAGTTTCAGAATGGCCTGCTGACGTTTACCCCGGGCTGTGCTGAAGTTGGTGGTGAAGGTGTGTGGCTGACCGGATGAGCTGGTGGAAGCAGTGGAGGAGGAAGCCGAGTAGGAGGAGGAGGCTACAGGAGGCAGAGAATGATGCCCTGCGATCCTAGGGGGCGGAAGGACGTGCGCCAAGGAACTGTCCGCCGGGGCCCAGCCGCCACTACATTCATCCAGTGTGCAGTTAGTGAGATATAGCGTCCCTGGCCGTGCTTACTGGTCCACGTATCTGTGGTTAGGTGGACCTTGCCACAAATGGCGTTGCGCAGTGCACACTTGATTTTATCGGACACTTGCATGTGCAGGGAAGGCACGGCTGTCTTGGAGAAGTAGTGGCGGCTGGGAACCACATACTGCGGGACAGCCATGGCCATCAGCTGTTTGAAGCTGTCTGTGTCCACCAGCCGGAATGACAGCATTTCAAAGGCCAGCAGTTTAGAAATGCTGGCGTTCAGGCCAAGGGCTCGAGGGTGACTCGGGGAATTTGCGCTTCCTCTCTAAGGTTTGAGATATTGAGAGCTGAACGCTGCTGTGTGATATAGTGGAGACGCTAGTTGACGGTGGCGGTGGTGGTGGTGTCGGTGGCACATCCTCTGTTTGCTGCTCGGCAGGTGGCAACATTCCTCTCGAGGCGGAAGCCGAGGCAGCAGCGGTAGAGGGAGCAGGGGGAGCCTCAGCGAGTGCCTGGTTTTTAAGGTGTGTACCCCACTGCAGTTCATGCTTTGCATGTAGATGCCTGGTCATGCAGGTTGTGCTGAGGTTCAGAACGTTAATGCCTCGCCTCAGGCTCTGATGGCAGAGCGTGCAAGTCACTCGGGTCTTGTCGGTAGGACATTGTTTAAAGAAGTGCCATGCCAGGGAACTCTTTGAAGCTGCCTTTGTGGGGCTGGGTCCCTGTTGGCGATGTCCAGTAGCAGGCGAACTCTGGGGCGGCGGCTCGCCTGCTTTGGCCCCCTGCTCCCTCTTTGGCTTCGCTGTTGTCTCGGTCTCACCACTACCTCTTCCTCTGAACTGTGAAAGTCATCGCCACGACCTTCAGTCCATGTGGGGTCTAAGACCTCATCGTCCTCTGCATCGTCTTCCACCCAGTCTCCTCCCTGACCTCCTCCTGTTCAGTCTGCACACTGCAAAAAGACGCGGCAGTGGGCACCTGTGTTTCGTCATCATCAGAGACGTGCGGACTCCGATGAGGTGGTATTCCCATGTCCTCTTCATCTGGAGACATAAGTGGTTGTGCGTCAGTGCATGGTATGTCTTCCTCCACTGGGGAAGGGCTAGGTGGACGCCCCTGGGAAACCCTGGAAGCAGAGTCTTCAAACAGAAGAAGAGACTGCTGCATAACTTGTGGCTCAGACCGTTTCCCTGATATGCTTGGGGGTGATGTGACAGACTGATGGGCTTGGTTTTCAGGTGCCACCTGTGCGCTTCCGCAGAAGACTGGGTGGAAGACCATGTGGTGAACGTGCTGGAAGCACTGTCGGCCACCCAATCGATTAATGCCTGTACCTGCTCAGGCCTTACCATCCTAAGAGCGGCATTGGGCCCCACGAGATATTGCGGTACATTCTGCCGGCTAGTTGAGGGAGTTCGCTCCCTACTGTGTGCGCCTGGGGCCGAACGGCCACGTCCTCTACCAGCAACAGAGGCTCCACGGACACCACCACGACCGCGCCCTCGTCCCTTAATAGTATTTTTCTTCATTGTTGCGATTCAACTCGCACCACAATGAAATATATTATTTTTTATAAGCAAAATCCCCTCACTGGAATACTTTCAGTCTTTTGACTGTATGGATTACAGATGGAATGACTGTTATATGTGAGTACCGCTTTCTTTGACAGATTCTAGTATGGGTACATATATGTTTTCCCAACCCCAGCACATTAATTTGCTAATTCCAGATGTATGAAACGCAGGCCTAACTGTATCTAGTATATTGAACGCCAGATAAACTAACTTGGCCTTTTTAAATAAAAAAAATTCCCTCACTGGAATACTTTCAGTCTTTTGACTGTATGGATTACAGATGGAATGACTGTTATATGTGAGTACCGCTTTCTTTGACAGATTCTAGTATGGGTACATATATGTTTTCCCAACCCCAGCACATTAGTTTGCTAATTCCAGATGTATGAAACGCAGGCCTAACTGTATCTAGTATATTGAACGCCAGATAAACTAACTTGGCCTTTTTTAAATAAAAAAATTCCCTCACTGGAATACTTTCAGTCTTTTGACTGTATGGATTACAGATGGAATGACTGTTATATGTGAGTACCGCTTTCTTTGACAGATTCTAGTATGGGTACATATATGTTTTCCCAACCCCAGCACATTAGTTTGCTAATTCCAGATGTATGAAACGCAGGCCTAACTGTATCTAGTATATTGAACGCCAGATAAACTAACTTGGCCTTTTTAAATAAAAAATTCCCTCACTGGAATACTTTCAGTCTTTTGACTGTATGGATTACAGATGGAATGACTGTTATATGTGAGTACCGCTTTCTTTGACAGATTCTAGTATGGGTACATATATGTTTTCCCAACCCCAGCACATTAGTTTGCTAATTCCAGATGTATGAAACGCAGGCCTAACTGTATCTAGTATATTGAACGCCAGATAAACTAACTTGGCCTTTTTTAAATAAAAAAATTCCCTCACTGGAATACTTTCAGTCTTTTGACTGTATGGATTACAGATGGAATGACTGTTATATGTGAGTACCGCTTTCTTTGACAGATTCTAGTATGGGTACATATATGTTTTCCCAACCCCAGCACATTAGTTTGCTAATTCCAGATGTATGAAACGCAGGCCTAACTGTATCTAGTATATTGAACGCCAGATAAACTAACTTGGCCTTTTTAAATAAAAAATTCCTCACTGGAATACTTTCAGTCTTTTGACTGTATGGATTACAGATGGAATGACTGTTATATGTGAGTACCGCTTTCTTTGACAGATTCTAGTATGGGTACATATATGTTTTCCCAACCCCAGCACATTAGTTTGCTAATTCCAGATGTATGAAACGCAGGCCTAACTGTATCTAGTATATTGAACGCCAGATAAACTAACTTGGCCTTTTTTAAATAAAAAAATTCCCTCACTGGAATACTTTCAGTCTTTTGACTGTATGGATTACAGATGGAATGACTGTTATATGTGAGTACCGCTTTCTTTGACAGATTCTAGTATGGGTACATATATGTTTTCCCAACCCCAGCACATTAGTTTGCTAATTCCAGATGTATGAAACGCAGGCCTAACTGTATCTAGTATATTGAACGCCAGATAAACTAACTTGGCCTTTTTTAAATAAAAAATTCCCTCACTGGAATACTTTCAGTCTTTTGACTGTATGGATTACAGATGGAATGACTGTTATATGTGAGTACCGCTTTCTTTGACAGATTCTAGTATGGGTACATATATGTTTTCCCAACCCCAGCACATTAGTTTGCTAATTCCAGATGTATGAAACGCAGGCCTAACTGTATCTAGTATATTGAACGCCAGATAAACTAACTTGGCCTTTTTAAATAAAAAAATTCCCTCACTGGAATACTTTCAGTCTTTTGACTGTATGGATTACAGATGGAATGACTGTTATATGTGAGTACCGCTTTCTTGACAGATTCTAGTATGGGTACATATATGTTTTCCCAACCCCAGCACATTAGTTTGCTAATTCCAGATGTATGAAACGCAGGCCTAACTGTATCTAGTATATTGAACGCCAGATAAACTAACTTGGCCTTTTTTAAATAAAAAAATTCCCTCACTGGAATACTTTCAGTCTTTTGACTGTATGGATTACAGATGGAATGACTGTTATATGTGAGTACCGCTTTCTTTGACAGATTCTAGTATGGGTACATATATGTTTTCCCAACCCCAGCACATTAGTTTGCTAATTCCAGATGTATGAAACGCAGGCCTAACTGTATCTAGTATATTGAACGCCAGATAAACTAACTTGGCCTTTTTTAAATAAAAAAATTCCCTCACTGGAATACTTTCAGTCTTTTGACTGTATGGATTACAGATGGAATGACTGTTATATGTGAGTACCGCTTTCTTTGACAGATTCTAGTATGGGTACATATATGTTTTCCCAACCCCAGCACATTAGTTTGCTAATTCCAGATGTATGAAACGCAGGCCTAACTGTATCTAGTATATTGAACGCCAGATAAACTAACTTGGCCTTTTTTAAATAAAAAAATTCCCTCACTGGAATACTTTCAGTCTTTTTGACTGTATGGATTACAGATGGAATGACTGTTATATGTGAGTACCGCTTTCTTTGACAGATTCTAGTATGGGTACATATATGTTTTCCCAACCCCAGCACATTAGTTTGCTAATTCCAGATGTATGAAACGCAGGCCTAACTGTATCTAGTATATTGAACGCCAGATAAACTAACTTGGCCTTTTTAAATAAAAAAATTCCCTCACTGGAATACTTTCAGTCTTTTGACTGTATGGATTACAGATGGAATGACTGTTATATGTGAGTACCGCTTTCTTTGACAGATTCTAGTATGGGTACATATATGTTTTCCCAACCCCAGCACATTAGTTTGCTAATTCCAGATGTATGAAACGCAGGCCTAACTGTATCTAGTATATTGAACGCCAGATAAACTAACTTGGCCTTTTTAAATAAAAAAATTCCCTCACTGGAATACTTTCAGTCTTTTGACTGTATGGATTACAGATGGAATGACTGTTATATGTGAGTACCGCTTTCTTTGACAGATTCTAGTATGGGTACATATATGTTTTCCCAACCCCAGCACATTAATTTGCTAATTCCAGATGTATGAAACGCAGGCCTAACTGTATCTAGTATATTGAACGCCAGATAAACTAACTTGGCCTTTTTTAAATAAAAAAATTCCCTCACTGGAATACTTTCAGTCTTTTGACTGTATGGATTACAGATGGAATGACTGTTATATGTGAGTACCGCTTTCTTTGACAGATTCTAGTATGGGTACATATATGTTTTCCCAACCCCAGCACATTAATTTGCTAATTCCAGATGTATGAAACGCAGGCCTAACTGTATCTAGTATATTGAACGCCAGATAAACTAACTTGGCCTTTTTAAATAAAAAATTCCCTCACTGGAATACTTTCAGTCTTTTGACTGTATGGATTACAGATGGAATGACTGTTATATGTGAGTACCGCTTTCTTTGACAGATTCTAGTATGGGTACATATATGTTTTCCCAACCCCAGCACATTAGTTTGCTAATTCCAGATGTATGAAACGCAGGCCTAACTGTATCTAGTATATTGAACGCCAGATAAACTAATCTTGGCCTTTTTAAATAAAAAAAATTCCCTCACTGGAATACTTTCAGTCTTTTGACTGTATGGATTACAGATGGAATGACTGTTATATGTGAGTACCGCTTTCTTTGACAGATTCTAGTATGGGTACATATATGTTTTCCCAACCCCAGCACATTAATTTGCTAATTCCAGATGTATGAAACGCAGGCCTAACTGTATCTAGTATATTGAACGCCAGATAAACTAACTTGGCCTTTTTAAATAAAAAAATTCCCTCACTGGAATACTTTCAGTCTTTTGACTGTATGGATTACAGATGGAATGACTGTTATATGTGAGTACCGCTTTCTTTGACAGATTCTAGTATGGGTACATATATGTTTTCCCAACCCCAGCACATTAGTTTGCTAATTCCAGATGTATGAAACGCAGGCCTAACTGTATCTAGTATATTGAACGCCAGATAAACTAACTTGGCCTTTTTAAATAAAAAAATTCCCTCACTGGAATACTTTCAGTCTTTTGACTGTATGGATTACAGATGGAATGACTGTTATATGTGAGTACCGCTTTCTTTGACAGATTCTAGTATGGGTACATATATGTTTTCCCAACCCCAGCACATTAGTTTGCTAATTCCAGATGTATGAAACGCAGGCCTAACTGTATCTAGTATATTGAACGCCAGATAAACTAACTTGGCCTTTTTAAATAAAAAAATTCCCTCACTGGAATACTTTCAGTCTTTTGACTGTATGGATTACAGATGGAATGACTGTTATATGTGAGTACCGCTTTCTTTGACAGATTCTAGTATGGGTACATATATGTTTTCCCAACCCCAGCACATTAGTTTGCTAATTCCAGATGTATGAAACGCAGGCCTAACTGTATCTAGTATATTGAACGCCAGATAAACTAACTTGGCCTTTTTAAATAAAAAAATTCCTCACTGGAATACTTTCAGTCTTTTGACTGTATGGATTACAGATGGAATGACTGTTATATGTGAGTACCGCTTTCTTTGACAGATTCTAGTATGGGTACATATATGTTTTCCCAACCCCAGCACATTAATTTGCTAATTCCAGATGTATGAAACGCAGGCCTAACTGTATCTAGTATATTGAACGCCAGATAAACTAACTTGGCCTTTTTAAATAAAAAAATTCCCTCACTGGAATACTTTCAGTCTTTTGACTGTATGGATTACAGATGGAATGACTGTTATATGTGAGTACCGCTTTCTTTGACAGATTCTAGTATGGGTACATATATGTTTTCCCAACCCCAGCACATTAGTTTGCTAATTCCAGATGTATGAAACGCAGGCCTAACTGTATCTAGTATATTGAACGCCAGATAAACTAACTTGGCCTTTTTAAATAAAAAAATTCCCTCACTGGAATACTTTCAGTCTTTTGACTGTATGGATTACAGATGGAATGACTGTTATATGTGAGTACCGCTTTCTTTGACAGATTCTAGTATGGGTACATATATGTTTTCCCAACCCCAGCACATTAGTTTGCTAATTCCAGATGTATGAAACGCAGGCCTAACTGTATCTAGTATATTGAACGCCAGATAAACTAACTTGGCCTTTTTAAATAAAAAAAAATTCCCTCACTGGAATACTTTCAGTCTTTTGACTGTATGGATTACAGATGGAATGACTGTTATATGTGAGTACCGCTTTCTTTGACAGATTCTAGTATGGGTACATATATGTTTTCCCAACCCCAGCACATTAATTTGCTAATTCCAGATGTATGAAACGCAGGCCTAACTGTATCTAGTATATTGAACGCCAGATAAACTAACTTGGCCTTTTTAAATAAAAAAATTCCCTCACTGGAATACTTTCAGTCTTTTGACTGTATGGATTACAGATGGAATGACTGTTATATGTGAGTACCGCTTTCTTTGACAGATTCTAGTATGGGTACATATATGTTTTCCCAACCCCAGCACATTAATTTGCTAATTCCAGATGTATGAAACGCAGGCCTAACTGTATCTAGTATATTGAACGCCAGATAAACTAACTTGGCCTTTTTAAATAAAAAATTCCCTCACTGGAATACTTTCAGTCTTTTGACTGTATGGATTACAGATGGAATGACTGTTATATGTGAGTACCGCTTTCTTTGACAGATTCTAGTATGGGTACATATATGTTTTCCCAACCCCAGCACATTAATTTGCTAATTCCAGATGTATGAAACGCAGGCCTAACTGTATCTAGTATATTGAACGCCAGATAAACTAACTTGGCCTTTTTAAATAAAAAAATTCCCTCACTGGAATACTTTCAGTCTTTTGACTGTATGGATTACAGATGGAATGACTGTTATATGTGAGTACCGCTTTCTTTGACAGATTCTAGTATGGGTACATATATGTTTTCCCAACCCCAGCACATTAATTTGCTAATTCCAGATGTATGAAACGCAGGCCTAACTGTATCTAGTATATTGAACGCCAGATAAACTAACTTGGCCTTTTTAAATAAAAAAAAATTCCCTCACTGGAATACTTTCAGTCTTTTGACTGTATGGATTACAGATGGAATGACTGTTATATGTGAGTACCGCTTTCTTTGACAGATTCTAGTATGGGTACATATATGTTTTCCCAACCCCAGCACATTAATTTGCTAATTCCAGATGTATGAAACGCAGGCCTAACTGTATCTAGTATATTGAACGCCAGATAAACTAACTTGGCCTTTTTAAATAAAAAAAAATTCCCTCACTGGAATACTTTCAGTCTTTTGACTGTATGGATTACAGATGGAATGACTGTTATATGTGAGTACCGCTTTCTTTGACAGATTCTAGTATGGGTACATATATGTTTTCCCAACCCCAGCACATTAATTTGCTAATTCCAGATGTATGAAACGCAGGCCTAACTGTATCTAGTATATTGAACGCCAGATAAACTAACTTGGCCTTTTTAAATAAAAAAAAATTCCCTCACTGGAATACTTTCAGTCTTTTGACTGTATGGATTACAGATGGAATGACTGTTATATGTGAGTACCGCTTTCTTTGACAGATTCTAGTATGGGTACATATATGTTTTCCCAACCCCAGCACATTAATTTGCTAATTCCAGATGTATGAAACGCAGGCCTAACTGTATCTAGTATATTGAACGCCAGATAAACTAACTTGGCCTTTTTTAAATAAAAAAAAATTCCCTCACTGGAATACTTTCAGTCTTTTGACTGTATGGATTACAGATGGAATGACTGTTATATGTGAGTACCGCTTTCTTTGACAGATTCTAGTATGGGTACATATATGTTTTCCCAACCCCAGCACATTAATTTGCTAATTCCAGATGTATGAAACGTAGGCCTAACTGTATCTAGTATATTGAACGCCAGATAAACTAACTTGGCCTTTTTAAATAAAAAAAAATTCCCTCACTGGAATACTTTCAGTCTTTTGACTGTATGGATTACAGATGGAATGACTGTTATATGTGAGTACCGCTTTCTTTGACAGATTCTAGTATGGGTACATATATGTTTTCCCAACCCCAGCACATTAATTTGCTAATTCCAGATGTATGAAACGCAGGCCTAACTGTATCTAGTATATTGAACGCCAGATAAACTAACTTGGCCTTTTTAAATAAAAAAAATTCCCTCACTGGAATACTTTCAGTCTTTTGACTGTATGGATTACAGATGGAATGACTGTTATATGTGAGTACCGCTTTCTTTGACAGATTCTAGTATGGGTACATATATGTTTTCCCAACCCCAGCACATTAATTTGCTAATTCCAGATGTATGAAACGCAGGCCTAACTGTATCTAGTATATTGAACGCCAGATAAACTAACCTGGCCTTTTTAAATAAAAAAAAAATTCCCTCACTGGAATACTTTCAGTCTTTTGACTGTATGGATTTCAGGTGGACTGGTATTAGTAGGGGTGACACAAGCACACCCAAGTCCCTGATGTAGGATTTCTATGGCACAGACCACTATTACAAGTGATTAATGGACGTTGGGAGAGATTGTGCTGCAGCACTAGTCCCAAGATGGCCGCCGCCTATCAGCCCAGTAACATGTGCCACAAAATGGTCTGCACAACCTTTAAAAAAATAGCCTTGGACTGTGCTGCTAAATCGCTATTGGTCTGAATCCCAGGTGTAGATGTCTGACTTGTTTGGAGCTTTGGAATGCACACTGTGGCAGCTTCTGCTGCAGCACTACAAGTCGCAAAATGGCGGCCGGCGGTCAGCCCAGGTACATGTGGATGGAAAATCACTCTGGCCACTCTAAAAATAGCCAATCCCTATCAAAAAGCAGCTCAGCTGCAGTTGTTCAGATGAATCACAGGTGGAGGAGAGAAATTTGCTTCCAGTTATTCAATTATCCCTGCCTATTCTCGCCCTAGCATCAGCTGCGTCTATCCCTGTTCTATTCACATCGGGAGTGAGCACGTCCCGACGTTCGCACAAGCTTATAAAGAGGCTGAGTCACATGCTGCACTCGGCCAATCACAGCCTTGCCAATAGTAGGCATGGCTGCGATGGCATCTTAGGGCAAGTAGTATGATGCATGTTGATTGGCTGCTTTGCAGCCTTTCAAAATGCGCCTAAATACATGCCGAACGACGAACCCGAACCCGAACTTTTTTGAAAATGTCCGGGTTCGGGTCCGGGTCCCGGACACCCCAAAATTCGGTACGAACCCGAACGATGCTCGAACTGTTCGCTCAACACTAAAGAAAAGGAGTCTTTTTCTGAAAACCAATGCTAACTCCTTTTGCATTGGAGGAAGTGGGGCCACTATGGAACCAGGTTGGGTAGTATGAAAAGGAGAGGTTGGGAAAGCGATTATGTTTAAAGTGTGTTTCCTGGAGGAAAACTATATTAGCCTCCTCCCTTTTCAAGACCCCAAAAATCTGGCTCCTCTTTGACGGGGAATTGCAGCATTTGACATTATAAGATGTAATTTTTAAAACCATCATGAGAAGTCAGAGACTGGGGGGTATAGCATGGTAAAGGTTTCTAGAGAGCTTATGTGTAGTGCGGTTTTGTAAGAGTACTCATCTCTCAGCAGATCCAGTAAGTTCAGTCTATTCAACAGCAGAAACTGTAGAAATCAAGTAAGTGGCTGTGTGACCCATCTCGGATGAAGAGGAAAGGATCTTCCTGTGGACCTGAAAAACGGAAACAAATAAACAAAAACGTGGATCAAGGTGCAACAAATAAGTTAAAACATTGGCACAGAAGTGCCCAAGTGAGAGGGGGGGGATAGTGATAAGCACTTTAAGAGTACGTCGGTTTCTCAGCATGAAGTAATTATGTAGGTCTAGCAGGTGAGAGATTGAAAAGGTATCCTGCATGACCTAAGTCAAGACTGATAGGGCATACGCATAAGTAATAGACCAGGGAAATAAGTTTGGATTATGTGTAGGTATAGTAAAGTAGCTTATTATAATGAGTGAGGTAAGAAAATAAGACAAGAGGAAAGAGTGGGAAAGAGGGAGAAGAGAAAGAAAGGAGAAGACGAGATCAGAGGTTCATCTGGATCTATCTAAGTTCCTCCTTGTGGCAGGGATAAGGCGGATATCTAGTTCGCTGGTTCTCAGTTGAAAATCAGAGGTCCATAAAACAATTATAGAACCCTCTAGGTAAGCCAGAAAAAAGCAGAATAGAAAAAGAAGAAGGGTCTCTGCGAGGTAGGTAGTGAGAGTAGGGGGTAGTAGGAGAATGGGAAATAAGTAAATATAGGGATGCGAAGGCACAAGTGAAAGTAATATTACTGAGAGACAGCATTTAGAATTAAATGTCTCTGCGGTGGAAGAGTCACAGGAAGCGACACTTATAGTTAATGCCGGGTCAGACGGCATCACTGGAAATGCGTCTGGGGGTCAATAATTAATTTTTCTTCTTCTGACGTTGAGTCTTGGGGGTATTCCTGGGTTCAACAGGCAGGATTTTAGGGACCTCGGGTAAAGAAGTGAGATCTTGCACAGCGTTCCAATCTTCAATATCCATAGGAGGTATGTCCAGTAGGTCGTACACCAGACCCAAGTCCATATATGTTTTAACATTAATCCTCTTGCCCTTGAATGAGAACGATAGTCCAAAAGGAAAGTTCCATCTATAGAGGATCCAATGGTTCCGGAGCCATTCTGTCAGGGGCTTTAACGCTTTCCTCTTCTGGAGATTCACCTGGGCAAGGTCTTGAAAAATTTGCACATCTGCTCCATTAAAGGTAACCCCACCAGGTCTGAGTGCTTTGTTCAGTATTGCTTCTTTCGTTTGAAAGTGCAGGAACTTGCATATTATATCCCTAGGGGGTCCGATGTTGCAGGTTTGGGACGCTAGGGCCCTGTGTGCTCTTTCTAATACAATGGGTGATGTGAGGTCTGGGACCAACAGATCCGTACAGATGGATAGTATAATGTCCGCCGGTTCCTGGTTGGAGTCTGACTCTGGCACGCCGTGGAACCTCAGATTGTTCCTCCTGCCCCGATTTTTCTGATCTTCTAGGGTACTGTAAATCGCATTCAAGTGTATTTTACATTTTTGTACACTTATAGCTGATGCGGCCTGAAAGTCTAAGATGGCGACTTACGTATTTTCTAGGGCCTCCATCCTGTTCCCCACTTGCCTGATGTCCTGCCGCATGGATGAGAGCTCGTTCACCAGGGGTCAAGAGTCTTTGCAGCGCTGAATCAGGTATTTCCTCAATATGGGGAGGTGTTTGCGGTTTCTGGACTCTTCATAATTGCTCTGGTCTGCTTGCAAATCAGGATCGCTGTCCTCTGTTTCTTTGCTGGCGTCCGGCGCCATTTTAACTTCTCTGGCGGCGCTGATAGCAGTGGCCCTTTTATGAATTTATCCATGTCTCCTCCACCAGAGAGGGTTTTGTGGTGGTGGGACGGGTCCCCAGTCTTTTGCTGGCCAATCTTGCCCATTTAGTAGTCTTGAGGCTGACGAGCTGATAGAGAACAGAGTCTGGTTGCAGAGCTCAGACACACACGTCTATTCCGGTCTTGCGCTGGCTCCGCCCCCACTCAGTGTATGATATTACACCGTTTATATATAACACCAAAATGGCTCAAGAAAGTTTCAGCTAAAATGCAGGGGAAAGAAGGAATAAACGTTTAAAGGTA
The DNA here is from genome assembly GCA_033119425.1 of Bufotes viridis. Classification (NCBI taxonomy): domain Eukaryota; kingdom Metazoa; phylum Chordata; class Amphibia; order Anura; family Bufonidae; genus Bufotes; species Bufotes viridis. Next base: position 132,825,406 of record CM065592.1, read on the forward strand.
ATATAAGCAATGTGTTATTTACTGTAATGTACTGGATAGGTCAAGTATCTCCAACCCCAAAAATCTGGCTCCTCTTTGACGGGGAATTGCAGCATTTGACATTATAAGATGTAATTTTTAAAACCATCATGAGAAGTCAGAGACTGGGGGGTATAGCATGGTAAAGGTTTCTAGAGAGCTTATGTGTAGTGCGGTTTTGTAAGAGTACTCATCTCTCAGCAGATCCAGTAAGTTCAGTCTATTCAACAGCAGAAACTGTAGAAATCAAGTAAGTGGCTGTGTGACCCATCTCGGATGAAGAGGAAAGGATCTTCCTGTGGACCTGAAAAACGGAAACAAATAAACAAAAACGTGGATCAAGGTGCAACAAATAAGTTAAAACATTGGCACAGAAGTGCCCAAGTGAGAGGGGGGGGATAGTGATAAGCACTTTAAGAGTACGTCGGTTTCTCAGCATGAAGTAATTATGTAGGTCTAGCAGGTGAGAGATTGAAAAAGGTATCCTGCATGACCTAAGTCAAGACTGATAGGGCATACGCATAAGTAATAGACCAGGGAAATAAGTTTGGATTATGTGTAGGTATAGTAAAGTAGCTTATTATAATGAGTGAGGTAAGAAAATAAGACAAGAGGAAAGAGTGGGAAAGAGGGAGAAGAGAAAGAAGGAGAAGACGAGATCAGAGGTTCATCTGGATCTATCTAAGTTCCTCCTTGTGGCAGGGATAAGGCGGATATCTAGTTCGCTGGTTCTCAGTTGAAAATCAGAGGTCCGCAAAACAATTATAGAACCCTCTAGGTAAGCCAGAAAAAAGCAGAATAGAAAAAGAAGAAGGGTCTCTGCGAGGTAGGTAGTGAGAGTAGGGGGTAGTAGGAGAATGGGAAATAAGTAAATATAGGGATGCGAAGGCACAAGTGAAAGTAATATTACTGAGAGACAGCATTTAGAATTAAATGTCTCTGCGGTGGAAGAGTCACAGGAAGCGACACTTATAGTTAATGCCGGGTCAGACGGCATCACTGGAAATGCGTCTGGGGGTCAATAATTAATTTTTCTTCTTCTGACGTTGAGTCTTGGGGGTATTCCTGGGTTCAACAGGCAGGATTTTAGGGACCTCGGGTAAAGAAGTGAGATCTTGCACAGCGTTCCAATCTTCAATATCCATAGGAGGTATGTCCAGTAGGTCGTACACCAGACCCAAGTCCATATATGTTTTAACATTAATCCTCTTGCCCTTGAATGAGAACGATAGTCCAAAAGGAAAGTTCCATCTATAGAGGATCCAATGGTTCCGGAGCCATTCTGTCAGGGGCTTTAACGCTTTCCTCTTCTGGAGATTCACCTGGGCAAGGTCTTGAAAAATTTGCACATCTGCTCCATTAAAGGTAACCCCACCAGGTCTGAGTGCTTTGTTCAGTATTGCTTCTTTCGTTTGAAAGTGCAGGAACTTGCATATTATATCCCTAGGGGGGTCCGATGTTGCAGGTTTGGGACGCAGGGCCCTGTGTGCTCTTTCTAATACAATGGGTGATGTGAGGTCTGGGACCAACAGATCCGTACAGATGGATAGTATAATGTCCGCCGGTTCCTGGTTGGAGTCTGACTCTGGCACGCCGTGGAACCTCAGATTGTTCCTCCTGCCCCGATTTTTCTGATCTTCTAGGGTACTGTAAATCGCATTCAAGTGTATTTTACATTTTTGTACACTTATAGCTGATGCGGCCTGAAAGTCTAAGATGGCGACTTTCGTATTTTCTAGGGCCTCCATCCTGTTCCCCACTTGCCTGATGTCCTGCCGCATGGATGAGAGCTCGTTCACCAGGGGGTCAAGAGTCTTTTGCAGCGCTGAATCCAGGTATTTCCTCAATATGGGGAGGTGTTTGCGGTTTCTGGACTCTTCATAATTGCTCTGGTCTGCTTGCAAATCAGGATCGCTGTCCTCTGTTTCTTTGCTGGCGTCCGGCGCCATTTTAACTTCTCTGGCGGCGCTGATAGCAGTGGCCCTTTTTATGAATTTATCCATGTCTCCTCCACCAGAGAGGGTTTTGTGGTGGTGGGACGGGTCCCCAGTCTTTTGCTGGCCAATCTTGCCCATTTAGTAGTCTTGAGGCTGACGAAAGCTGATAGAGAACAGAGTCTGGTTGCAGAGCTCAGACACACACGTCTATTCCGGTCTTGCGCTGGCTCCGCCCCCCACTCAGTGTATGATATTACACCGTTTATATATAACACCAAAATGGCTCAAGAAAGTTTCAGCTAAAATGCAGGGGGGAAAGAAGGAATAAACGTTTAAAGGTAATATAAGCAATGTGTTATTTACTGTAATGTACTGGATAGGTCAAGTATCTCCATGTAGAGGGTATTTAAGTGGGAGGGGAATGAATGCCCTACTACTCCTATTTGTGCATTTGTTTTGGTTACTCTTACCTCTTTCTGGCAGATGCTTGATGTTTTTATTATGTAATTGTTAAAGGGGTTATCCAAGTTATATTTATTGATGACCTATCCTCAGGATAGGTCATCAATATCAGATCGGCGGGGGTCCGACACCCGGCACTACCGCCGATCAGCTGTTTGAAGAGAAGGCGAGCGCCGTGCCAGCGCTGCCTCCTCGTCATGTTTACATGCTGGCCGTTGCATCTGCAGCGGTGAGCATGTGTAATTACACCCAAGCCGCTCCATTCATTTCAATGGGACGGCTCTGTAGTATACACAGAGCCGTCCCATTGAAATGAATGGAGCGGCTTGGGTGTAATTACACATGCTCACCGCTGCAGATGCAACGGCCAGCATGTAAACATGACGAGGAGGCAGCGCTGGCATGGCGCTCGCCTTCTCTTCAAACACCTGATCGGCGGGGGTGCCGGGTGTCGGACCCCCGCCGATCTGATATTGATGACCTATCCTGAGGATAGGTCATCAATAAATATAACTTGGATAACCCCTTTAAATGTATTACTATTTCTCTTTTTTTGTATTTTATTAGAAAAAAATAAAATAAAAATAAATAAATAAATAAAAGTAAAAACTCTGCTAAAAAAACATTTTTTGTCACCTTACATCACTAAAAGTGTAACACCAAGAGATCAAAAAGGCATATGCCCCCCAAAATAGTACCAATCTAACTGTCACCTCATCCTGCGAAAAATGAGCCCCTAACTAAGAAAATTGCCAAAAAATAAATAAAAATACTAAGACACTAAAACATGATTTTTTTTTTGTTTCAAAAATGCTTTTATTGTGTTAAGTATTAAGCAAATATATTGCTGTATTTGTGGGAGAGGAGGCTGATTACAAGGCTATTTATATGCACCTGTGTGCCTAGGCTGGTTGATTACTAGGCTATTTATAGGCACCTGTGGGCCCAGACTGACGCAGATTCAGCTGCTTTCATTACCTCTGGGTCAGCTCTAGGATACAGCAGCATGGTATAGAAACTCCTTACGGCTGGGTGATGGCAGAATGTCTCAGGAGGGGGCTGGTTTTCATGGTAGGATCGGAGTGGTTTGCACGGGACCCACGCTGCGGTCCGCGACATGTAGCGCTCTGGGATGAAGCAGAGTTTGGGCGCTAATGGTAGAGCGATGGTTGTTAGTATTGTTTGTCTGGCTATTCAGAGGCCTGTGGGGGGCATTGTATACAGTTATTGGGGTAGCATGCGCTTAGAGTAGGTATGGTTGTATGTTTCTGATACCTGGTTTACATATGGGGTGCGTGTCTGCAGTTGGCTCAAGCTATGCACTATGCACGCTGTGTTTGTGTTGTGTATCAATGGTCGATAAAAAAAAAAAAAAACGCAGCAGCATCATGTGGAGGCTCATTCACACCTGGGCATCTGCAGAAAGTGCCAGGTGAATGCTGACATTTACTGTAGAATCGCACTTGTTGGTACGGGACCCACAGTGCGGTATGCGATTCGCACTACTCTGGGACGAAGCAGAGTTGGGCGATAATGGTCAAGTGACTGTTAGAATTTTTGTCCGGCTGTTTAGGGGCTTGTTGGGGGCTATTGCATATAGTAATTGGTGTAGCATGCGCCTAGAGTAGGCATGGTCGCATGTTTTCTGATATTTGTTTCATACGGGACGCGTGTCTCCAAGCTAAGCACGCTGTGTTTAAGTGATGGTATTATTTAGTTATCTTTCTGGAAGGGTCATGTATCAATGGTCGTTAATTTAAAAAAAAAAAAAAGAGCATGTTTTTCTGTCACCTGTGTTACATGTGGGGCGCACATCCGCAGTTAGCGCCAGACATGCAAGGTGTTGGTAAATGTATATCAGTGGTCTGTATATGGGGACACAAGCAGATTGGTCAAGGCGTCTGTATTTGACTTTTGATGCTCTTGTATGTAAGTGTGTTTAATCTATAAACTGTATGTTATGGGCACTCATGTGTCAGAGGTTCTGTGCTAGGTTTATATGTGCACTATTATGTTGATTAATTGGCATTGCATCAGGGTTTATGTCCAACCATGTTTGTTTTTCTTAGGGGAACACGAGGTGGTGTTGTGGTGACCATCATTTAAAAAACAAACAAACAAACAAACTGCAGCATTATGTGGAGGTTCGTTTGCGCCTGGGCAATGGCAGAAAGTGCCAGGCGAGTGCTGGCATTTATGGTAGGATCGGACTTGGTTACACGGTCCGTGACTTGTAGCGCTCTGGGGCAAAAGAGGTTGGGCGCTAATGGTCGAATGATCATGGTTAGGTTTGTTACCTTCAAAAGCTACATCTATGTGTCTGCATTTACATTTTGTCCTATACTCCATTCACTACTAGAGCTGCGTTCATGAGTTTGCTCACTTTCAGATTGCATTCATACGGCTGTGTTATATCTTGCTCTTCATGCTCAGAGCTGGGCCCATACCATGTTTTTAGGCACCACTCACATCCAGAGCTGCATTCACCCACCTGTTCTTACATCAGATGTTATACCCTGCTTCCACTTAAAGCTGCATTTTCCTTTTCATTGCTACCTCATGGTTTACTCAGTATTTTCACTAGGGCAGTAAGCACACCGCTCTGATACCGTTCTTCCGATAAACATAGCTGCTTTCTTTCAGGTTTACGTTTCTTTCCTCACTGGTTGTTACATTCCATAGGCCTACTTTTTTTGTTTCACTTCGGTGGAAAAAAAATAAAATAAAATTGTTCCGTTCTTTTCTCCTGGTTCGCATTCACTCAGACTGGTCTCCTTTACTTCTGGTTCACATTCACTCTGATTAGTCTCCTGCCCCAGTTCATCATACAGTCCTTCAGCTGTCAGTGTGTCAATAGGAGTAAGTTTCTACTATGTTTCACAAGTTGTTCATTCGTTTGTCACGATAAGGGTCTTCTCTTAGCGAACTGTAATGCCTCTGGTTCTTATTTTTCTCCCATCTGTTCAATTTCACTGTTGATTTAATGTTTTATTTATGTACGTGGTTCGGTTCACTAATGTCTATGCATATCCCATCAGGTCTCGCTCACGTTTTAATTACTTATCGTCACTGTAATGTTATCCAGTTCAATCTTGGCTTCGGGGTCCGATGACTGCTTCAGCCTCATTGCTCCGCGGGGCCTATGACTGTTCCTCACGTTATTCGTTAGGAGTATAATATGGCTGTAGGCTGGTTAGTGTCCTAGGTTCACTGTCAGAGGGGGTCATGGTTATGCGAGTCCCCAAGTCATACTAGTGCTGCATAAGTGGTTTATATTTAAAAAAATAAATAAAAATCCGCCATTAGTCTCGCATTCATGGCTATGTCATTAAAGTCTCTCACGCATGGCTTCTCTGTTTAAGTTTGACATGCATGGCCCCGCCATTAGAGTCTCTCACGCATGGCCCCGCCATTAGAGTCTCTCACGCATGGCCCCGCCATTAGAGTCTCTCACGCATGGCCCCGCCATTAGAGTCTCTCACGCATGGCCCCGCCATTAGAGTCTCTCACGCATGGCCCCGCCATTAGAGTCTCTCACGCATGGCCCCGCCATTAGAGTCTCTCACGCATGGCTTCTCCGTTTATGTTTACACACATGGCCCCGCCATTGGAGTCCCTCAGGCGTGGCCCCGCCATTGGGTTCTCTCACGCATGGCTTCTCCGTTTGTTTACACACATGGCTCCGCCATTAGAGTCTCTCTCACACTTGGCTCCGCCATTAGAGTCTCTCTCACGCATGGCTTCTCAGTTTCATTTTTACGCACATAACTCCGCCATTCGAGGTCAGCTGCATGGTCCCGCCACAGTAGGTTCTATGTCTTTTTCTGCTTTCAGGCCTGCACACATGGCTCTGTCAGCTGTGGCTCGCAATACAAATTTTCTTGTGGAGGCTCGCATGCGTGGCTTTTGCCATTAAAGTCTCAATCACATTATTGTTCTAGGTTGTTCGGTCTTCATTGTTTTCTTTTCAAGCAGTCATCCCAAGCCTTCCTTTTCGGACATCACCTTCTCCCAGGTTCGCATTTTTTCCCACTTACCCTCTCTAGGTTCTTGCTTCCCCTCGCTCCCCGCTGTTACTTTTCTCTTGCCCGTCCTCGCATTATAGACCCATTCTCCCAGGAAGCTGACCCCGTGGTCTCATTTTTCACGTTTATCGAATTCCGCCTCTCCAGGGGTTGTTCAAAAAATCAATTAAAAAAAAAGAAAGAAAAAACCAACACTATACTATGGCGTCAGTTTCGTCCACAGGGAGTCCTGTCTCACCACTACAGACAATTTACAAAGTCTGTCACGTCTACAGACTAATAAGTCCTGTCTCGCCACTACAGTCGATTTACAAAGTCTGTCATGACTACAGGTGATTTACGAAGTCTGTCACGTTCACTGAAACGATAAGTCCTAGCATGACTACAGGCGCAGCATACGTAGTCTATCATGACCTTAAGCTTTTCCTGTCATAGCGGCAGGCATTGTGTGTACATTATGTCTTCATTACAGGTATGCTAACTTCATCTACAACTCGGGCTGAGGGTGTTGGTGTCGCGCCTAGTTCCTGGGTATTGGTCCATCTTCCAGTAGGAGGTACAATAATAAGGCACATTATACGTAGTCTGTCGCGTCTACGGACACAACAAGTCCTATCACTACTAAAGGCGCAGCATACTGTACATAGTTTATCACGACCTTAAGCTTATTTCCTGTCACAACTGCTAGTATGGTGGGTACATTTTCTGTCCTCATTACAGGCAACATTAGCTTGTTAATTGGAACAGCCATGTATTCGTGTTTATGGTTCCCCAGGCCTGGGGAGTTTACACATTTCACTTAATCTACTACTAGAGTTAGATGGCATACGCCATCTTCTAACTTTTTGGGTCCTTTATAAAAAAAAATTCATAATAATAAAAGCTGTGGCCTGGGGAATAAGTATAGGTGAAGTATTTTGCTACCAGTAACAGTTGGTGTCTGAGCAGGGCCCTTGGTTGGAGTTCATTTAGGCCCTTCCATCAGATTTGCCATAGTTGTTTCGGTCTGCAGCTCTCAGGATTCAGACCTTCTCGTAATATGTTCATATGTTGATCAACATAGGAGTAAATAGTTTCTGATTAACGGCCACTTTTTCAAATGCATCAACATTAGCTACCTCCAAGAACGACGTGCCAGCGCACATGACAAAGAGGTAAGGTACATATAAGTCTCTGTGATATGTACGGTATATTCCGCACTTTCATAGTGAAGTGTCTTTTGCATTCAAAGTGGATGTCGTAATGGTATGTATATATTTTACTCTAAACCAAGGTCTGCTCTTTTTGGCCCCTTTAGGCTGCCCTACCGCAGCAGTTATGGCATAATTCTACTGCTTGTTGTAGATAGGGTTAGATAGGTTAGGTACACCTTTCTGATAGCCAATCCGACCACAGGTATTAAGCAAATATATTGCAGTATTTGTGGGAGGGGAGGCTGATTACAAGGCTATTTATATGCACCTGTGGGCCTAGGCTGGCTGATTATTAGGCTATTTATAGGCACCTGTGGGCCCAGGCTAATGCCGATTCAGCTGATTGCACCCACCCACCCACACCATCTTACAGTCACTTCATATTAGGGTGGCCCCCTTTTGGCTGCCCTACCGCAGCAGTTATGGCATAATTCTACTGCTTGTTGTAGATAGGGTTAGATAGGTTAGGTACACCATTCTGATAGCCGATCCGACCACAAATGTAAAAAAAAAAAAAAACAACCACATAACCTTTCCCCTCAGATGAACACCGTTAAAAAATAAAAATAAAAACGGTGTCAAAAAAGTCATTTTTTGTCACCTCACATCACAAAAAGTGGAATAGCAAGCAATCAAAAGGTCATATGCCCCCAAAATAGTGCCAATCAAACCGCCATCTCATCCCGCAAAAATCATACCCTACCTAAGACAATCGCCCAAAAAGTTATAAATTATATTAGTGTATAAAATGTAAATAAATAAAAAAGGAAACATATTTTGTATTGCCACGTCCGTAATGACCTGCTCTATAAAAATATCACATGATTTAACCCCACTGGTGAACAAAAATAGAATAAAAACGGTGTCAAAAAGCCATTTTGTCACCTTACATCACAAAAAGTGTAATAGCAAGCAATCAAAAAGTCATATGCACCCCAAAATAGTGCCAATCAAACTGTCATCTTATCCCGCAAAAATGATACCCTGTATAAGACAATCCCCAAAAAATTAAAAAACTATGGCTCTCAAACTATGGAGACACTAAAACATGATTTTTTTATTATTTTAAAAAATGATATAATTGTGTAAAACTTAAATAAAAAAGGTATACATATTAGGTATTGCCATGTCTGTAACAACCTGCTCTATAAAAATGTCACCTGACCTAACCCCTGAGGTGAACACCATAAAAAATAAAAAAGCAAGGCGTATGACCCCCAAAATCGTACATCTCAAATCGTCACCTCATCCCGCAAAAATGAGACCTAACCCGGTCAAAAAATAAAAAAAGCTAAGGCTGTCAGACAATGGAAACACTAAAATATGATTTTTTTTTTTTTTTTGCTTCAAAACTGCTATTATTGTGCTAAAGTGAAATAAAAAAAAGTATACATATTAGGTATTGTATAATACCAAGAGATCAAAAAGTCATATGCACCCTAAAATGCATACCAATCAAACTGTCATCTCACACTGAAAAAATGAGCCCCTATATAAGACAGTCACCCAATTATTTTTATTTTTTTTTTAAATATGGCTTTCAGAATATGGAGACACTAAAAAATCATTTTTGAAAAATTGCTTCATTATGTAAAACAGAGACAAACAACCAAAAAGATTAGTTATATTTTGTATTATCGCGTCCGTAACAACCTGCTCTATAAAAATACCATATGATCTAACCTGTCAGATGAACACTGTAAATAACAAAAAATAAAAACAGTGCCAAAACAGCTATTTCTGTTACCTTGCCTCTCAAAAAGTGTAATATAGAGCAACCAAAAATCATATGTACCCTAAAATAATATCAAGAAAACTGCTAACTTATCCCTACTTTCCAAAATGGGGTCATTTTTTAGAGTTTCTAGGGGTGCATCAAATGAGACATGGTGTCAAAAAAACATTCCAGCAAAATCTGTCTTCCAAAAACCACATGGCGTTCCTTTCCTTCTGCGCCCTGCCATGTGTCCATACAGCAGTTTATGACCACATATGGGGTGTTTCTGCAAACTACAGAATCAGGGCAAAAAATATTGAGTTTTGTTTGGCTGTTAACCCTTGCTTTGTTAGCGGAAAAAATTTGATCAAAATGGAAAATCTGCCCAAAAAGTTAATTTATGAAATTACCTTTCCATTTTTCATTCTTGTGGAACACCTAAAGGGTTAACAAAGTATGTAAAATCAGTTTTGAATACCTTGAGGGTTGTAGTTTCTAAAATGGGGAAATTTTTGGATGGTTTCTGTTATGTAAGCCTCACAAAGTGACTTCAGATCTGAACTGGTCCTTAAAAAGTGGGTTTTGGAGATTGTCTGAAAAATTTCAAGATTTGCTTCTAACCTTCTAACGTCCGCAAAAAATAAAATGACATTCACAAAATGATTTAAACATGAAGTAGACATATGTGGAATATAAAGTAATAACTATGTTTAGAGGTATTGCTTTCTATTATAAAAATAGAGAAATGGAAATTTGGAAATTTGGAAATTTTTCTAAATTTTTGGTAAATTTGGTATTTTTTATAAATAAAAATGTCATTTTTTATTCACTTTTACCACTGTCATGAAGTACAATATGTGACAAGAAACCAATCTCAGAATGGCCTGGATAAGTAAAAGTGTTTTAAAGTTATTACCACATAAATTGACACGTCAGATTTGCAAAAATCAGCCTGGGATTTAAGGTGAAAAGTGGCTTGGTAGCGAAGAGGTTAAAAATATCATCATAACAAACAAGAATATTTTTCCTTTTTCAGTTAGCGACAGCTAAAAGACCCTAGTGTGACTGTACTAAAGAAAGGATATTGGAGCTGAATCTGGATTTTAAGTCAGACATTATATCAAACAGGACTAAAAACCAGTGTTCTAAACATTGGGCAGACATAGTTGTTCAAGATATCTATCAAGTAAGGTCCCACACACTCTACTGTATTACAGTCCCACTGTGCATGGAGTCAAAATCAGACTGTATGTGTGGATAATAAAATACCATAACTGCCAAACTTTTTAGGAAAAATTTAAAATAAAAGTCATAAGACTTGTTAATATCTGATGGAAACATTGTAAAACACATTGATAAGTTTGGAACACATGTAGAGGTATGTAGCACACAGATGTGTTTGTCTATAAAGCAGAAACAAGTTTAACCACAACACGTCATGATATTATAATGTATTATCTGTGGTTAACCATAGGATTGTACGTTAGGCTTATATTGAAAATCAAGCTGGATTTTTCACGTGTCCAATTTTCATAATTGTGATGGTTTTTTTTTTTAGAAACAAAAACAAATAATATTCATCCTTCAAATTATTTTAGCAAAATATTATCATGTCAAAGTCATATTCCTATGTAGATTTTATCATGGCATTAGAAAGGGCTAAACAGAGAAACAACTGTGTCACAATGGAAAATCACATTAAAATATGATTAAACATTAATCCAACCTTGTAATTAGAAATGGTCTGGAATTAATGGTTAAATCCTAATAGCAATGTATTAAAAGGTTACCACTGTCAGTATTTAATGAATTCATTTAATTATTATGATAAGGATATAGAACCCAAACTGCTTTAAAGTCAGACATTTGCAGTCATTTGAGGAATGAACTTCAATTTCCATCTTTTTTCTTTCTGATAATTTTGTTGATTGAACCCCTGTAAAACGCTTCAACAATGTTTTAATTTTTTGTTGCTATTATCTTCTTAGAATTATTCGTCAGATAGAAGTTCACTGACCTTCTTATCTGCACTTTTTGCTATGCTTTGAATATAAAGGACTTATTTTTGGCCTTTTTTTCCTGGGTATTCAAATATACTTTGTCTGCATGTATCAGACATCAATTTGAGATGATGTACAGCAGAAGAAGTGTGAACATATAAAAAAATAAAATAAAAATCTATTTAATAAATAAGCATTAAAGGGGTTGTCCAGGATTTCGGTATTGATGGTCTATCCGCAGGATAGGTCATCAATATCAGATCGGCAGGGGTCTGACTCTTGGCACTGTGAGCTTTTAGGCTTCTTCCTAGGCCATGTGACAACACATTCATAGGTCACATGGCAAATGGATGGGGCTGAACTGTGATACGAAATACAGCTGCTATCCAATGGACATCGGTTTGCTTGGTAAGGCTAAGTTCACACCAGTTATTTGATCAGTTATTTCCATCAGTTATTGTGAGCCAAAACCATTTGCACATATTATGTGTTTTTGATCCACACTTGGTTTTGGCTCACAATAACTGATCAAAATAACTGACCAAAAAACTGGTGTAAACTTAGCCTTACCATGTTGTGCATGTAGCCTTAGGCTGAAAGTCAGCCTTAGGCCTCTTGCACACGAACGTATTTTTTTTTCAGTGTTTTGCTGTCCGTTTATAACGGATCAGTTTTTCCGTTTTTTGCTTCCGTTTTGTTTCCTTTTCGGTTCCGTTGTTTCGTTCTGTTTTTCCGTTTGGCATATACAGTATACAGTAATAACATAGAAACAATTGGGCTGGTCTTAAAATTTTCAATAGATGGTTCCGCAAAAAACGGAACAGATACGGAAGACATACGGATGCACTTCAGCATGCTTTCCGTTTTTTTTGCGGACCCATTGATTTGAATGGAGCCACTGAACGTGATTTGCGGACAACAATAGGACATGGTCTATATTTAAACGGAACAGAAAAACGGAAACGGAAGGCATACGGAAGACACTTCAGTATTTTTTGCAGACCCATTGAAGTGAATGGTTCAGTATACTGTCAGTATACTGAACTGACAAAAACTGCCAGTATACGGTCCGCAAAAAATCCGTATGCCTTCCGTTTCCGTTTTTCTGTTCCGTTTAAATATAAACCATGTCCTATTCTTGTCCGCAAATCACATTCAGTGGCTCTATTCAAGTCAATGGGTCCGCAAAAAAAACGGAAAGCATACGGAAAGGCATCCCAGTCCAGCCCAGTTTTTATTATGGAATTACTGTATACAGGGCAGACAGGAAAAGTAAACTCTAAACATAATGGAAAGGAGAGTTAACCCTTACAGCACAGGAGGGACTGCAGCATGAGAACTGCAGTACAAATGTTGCCCATGGCAATGCAGCTAGGTTACTGCAAGGACGTGCCAGGACAACAGAAACACAGAGAACAGGAGGAGCTGCAGCATGAGAACTGCAGAAGGGACCTGGCCAATGGCAACAAAACCCAGACAAGGGTCTGCAGCTAGTGAACTGCAGAAGGGACCTGGCCCATGGCAACAAAACCCAGACAAGGTTCTGCAGCTAGTGAACTGCAGGGCATTGCCCATGGCAACCAGGCACACAAGGACAATATGAAAACAGAAACAAATACATAGTCAAAGGGGTACAACGTACACGGGCAGGATCACACATGAAAGCCACTGGCAACAGCCAGTGTGACCATAGTCATGGTGAACTGCACCGTGACACTCCCCCCCCCCCCCACCTCCACTCTCCCTCCGTGGAACGACAGACCCCCTTCCGGAGGAGCTCAAGAACATGGAACAGAATTAAAAGTCAAAGAGGTACACAGGTACACAGGCACAAACATGTGAAAGCCGCAGCCAGCGCGCTGCTGCTGGCAACCAGCCTGCATGGAGGGATCCAGCAGCCAGTACCCCAGGGAGTGAGCAGCCAGCCTACACGACCGTAGTCATGTTGAACTGCACCGTGACATAACTTAGGTGCAACCACCGCCAGCGCAAAGGGGTATTAAGACATCTAAAATGCCGGTCTTAATAAATGATTCCCTATGTGCTTAGTGTCAATTTAAAGACTGCTACATCCCTATTCGTTTACATGGAGTTTTTTTTTTATTTCTGTCCAATGGGAGTAGTCCTCATTTGAACTACTTTTTCTGGCTTTGTTTTAATTGTTAAAGAAAAAAGAATCATGGTCACACTCGACAAGTATAGCTTCAGACAAGTATGTCTCCGTGATGACAGGGATTTGGAGGTATAGTAGTTCTCACGCTGTCATTGCATGATTCAACTAAAGCTGAAGGGTTGGAAACTTCTGGATGATTTAATTGACTAAGAAATTAGCTTAATCTAGAACAAATTAACTGTCAGTCTTTTGCAGTACTCCTTCTCCTTTCTGTTATCAGTTTATAGAACTGTAAGTAGCTGTCTCACAGCTGCAGACTTCAGCAGAGGAATTAATTTTCAGCATGCCTGTCAGCCACATGTGGTCTTCATACATTTAATTTTAATTATACTTTTATATGATATATGTAGATATGGAAAAATGCATGATTGGCGAATGTTAAAAACACACTGTGCCATCACTAAATTATGCCTTAACGAGGGCAAATGCCTGCCTGTATTTATAGACACACATGGAAGTGTCAGAAGAAACAGTGGCTTGCTCTTATGCCTTAATGGGGCAGATGCTGCCCATATTTATGCAAACAAATGGTTATGTGGGAAGAAACAGTGACTTGTTATGAACAAGCCTTGAAAAATTCTCCCTATTTATGGAAACAGCAGCAGTACAGTATGGATCTGGAAAGGAAAGAGTTTAATGTGTGTAAGGGTAATAATGATAGTGATAAGCGGCCGGGGCAATATTCAAATTTGCGATATTTTCGTCATAAATTTGCAAATTCGAGAATTCGCAATTATTTTCTTGATTGCGAAAATCGTCAGTGTAATATAGACATATTGTGTATACAGGCGTGGGTCAATATTGCTACATTTTTCAAGATACTAGAAGTTTCCTGAGACTGGAGAAGATAGTTGGCACGGGAGAACATTACAATAGCTTTATATGCAGATAGGGTGGCAATAATGATGTGCATATTTTTGCACAATGCGTGCAACTTCACATTTTTGCAGGTCTGACTACATATTAGTGATTAGTGCACTACATATCATTGTGAACTTGTCTGTAAAATGTATGCATGGACAGCAGAACCGATCAGCTATAGTATATCACTATCTAGCCTACACTGACTATCTACCACTAACTAACTGTAATATATATATATATATATATATATATATATATATATATATATATATATATATATATATATATATATATATATATAAGCTAACTAACTATTTAATGTAATGTGATACAGCAAAGCAGAGAGCACAGCAATGACACTGTTGTCTCTCAGAACTGAAAACAAACTGCAGAAAATGGCTGCTGGGGAGGTTCTTATATAGTAAAGTAGTAAGTAGAAAGTAACTTTCCTATTGGTTGCTAGGGATGTTGCTAAGCTTAGACAAAGACATTGCAGCCTTATCATTGGCCTACAAGCAAGAAGCAGGGAGGAATCAAGGGTTCAGAAGAAAAAAAAAACTAAAAATAAATAAAAGAAAACACTATCACTGTATAAAAATTAAAAAAAAACAAAAAAACTACACATATTACATCTCTCAGACTATACAGACATTAAAACATGATTTTTTTTCTAAAATGCTGTTAAAGTAAAATACATAAAAAAAGTATACATTTTAGGTATCGCCGCATCTGTAAAAACATTCTCTATAAAAATATCCCATGATCTAACCCCTCAAGAAAATACCGTAAAAAAAATTAAATAAAAACAGTGTAAAAAAAAAATTTGTCACCTCACATCACAAAAAGTGTAATAGCAAGCGGTCAAAAATGTATATGAACCCCAAAATAGTGCCAATCAATCCTTCATCTCATCCCGCAAAAAATGATACTCTACATAGGACAGTCGGACCAAAAAAAAAATAAAAAAATGACTCTCAGACTAATGATATTATTGTGTAAAACGTAAATAAATAAATAAAAAGTATACATATTAGGTATTGCCGCATTCGTTAGAACAAGCTCTATAAAAATAACACAGGAACTAACCTCTCAGGTGAACACAACAAAAAAAAATAATATAAAAACGGTGTCAAAAGCCATTTTTGTCACCTTACATCACAAAAAGTAGCAAGCGACCAAAATGTCATATGCACTCCAATACAGTGCCAATCAAACCGCCATGTCATTCAGCAAAAAATGAGCCCCTACATAAGACTGTCGCCCAAAAAATAAAAAAATATGGCTTTGAGAATGGGGAGACATAAAAAATATATATTTTTTTCACAAATGCTTTATTATGAAAAACTGTAACAAAAATTCCCAAAAAGTAGTCATATTTGGTATTGTCACGTCCAGAACAACCTGTTCTATAGAAATAGCACACGATCTAACCTTTCAGATCAACGATGTAAATAACAAAAAATAAAAACGGTCCCAAAACAGCAATTTCTTTTTTTTAATTTTCCATTTTAATCCATTTTTCCAGTAACAAAGCAAGGGTTAACAGCCAAACAAAACTCATTATTTATTACTTTGATTCTGTAGTTTGCAGAAACAGACCATTTTGTTTGGCTGTTAACCCTTGCTTTGTTACTGGAAAAAATGGAATAAAATGGAAAATTTTGTCTCCATTTTCCATTAACTTTTGTGGAACACCTAAAGGGTAAACAACGTTTGTAAAATCAGTTTTGAATACCTTGAGGGATATGGGAGTGGCTGGAGGCGGGATATGGGAGTGACTGGAGGCGGGATATGGGAGTGACTGGAGGCGGGATATGGGTGGGGCCTGGGTGGGGGCCCTTGATTAATTTGCCCGGGGGCCCTGAGGGTTCTCAGTCCGCCCCTGACTCCAGCTCATATAGAGGCTGGGTCACATGCTGCACTGGCCAATCACAGCCATGCCATTAGTAGGCATGGCTATGATGGCTTCTAAGTACACACATCTTAAACGCTTGTTGATTGCCTGCCCTGCAGCCTTTCAACAAGCTTTATTAAACGGCCGAACACCAAACTCGAACCCGAACTTTTACGGAAAAGTTCGGGTTCGGAACCGGGTACAAAAAACCCTAAAGGCCAGTACTTTACAGTTCGGGTTCGCTCAACACTAGTTATCATCAGAGTTCACAAGAGGATTGTAGATCGTCTACAGCCATCATGCATAATGCAGGGACATATGAGACTAACACCAGTTGTCATGTCCATTCTCATTTGATATTTTTGGGGGGTATATTGACAAGTCTTTGGTATATCCGTAATATTGTGCAGTCAGTCCTAGTGCCTTTATTGGCAGCCAGCTTAACCACCATATCTCTCTCTCATCAAGAATGTCTAGGATTGGATGATAGGTTGACGGATCTCCCACACACAGGAACCAACAACCACCTTGATTAAACTACAGATCCAAGTTGCAAGAGCTTGAAATGACATACCATGGGAGGATAACCAGTATTTGTATGACCGTTACCATTCCAGAGTGGCAGCCTGTTATGAAGGATGAGGGGATGCCAGCTAGTATTAAAGGGGTTCTCCGGGCTAAAACTTATTTTTAGCTAAAAAGAACTAACCTGTGGAGGAAAAAGTATTACTAGCATACTTACCTTCCACAGTGCAGCTGTTCTTGCAATCTGGATCTTGATCACGTGGTCCCTCTAGCTGTCTTTTCACTTCTTCCGGCCGAAGTCCGTCTCCCTGTCTTCCGGTCCTCTCTTCCTTTCTCCAGCAGGAGACGGATCGTCACTAGTGACGCCACCGCCTTCTGCTGGAGAAACTCGCTCGACCGTCTACACAGCGCACTAGGCTGAATGCTAGTGCGCATGTGCAGTACCGCCGTCTCTATCGTACAGGCTTCTATGTGAAGCCTGTACTGACTCCTGCACAGCGAGATGTAAGTGCTGTGCAGTAGTGACAGCATAGCGATCAGCCACAGAGGCTGATTGCTATGCTGTGCATGTCACAGGGGGCACAGGATGGCATAAGGGAAACGGGATGGCACAAGGGGGCATAGGATGGCAAAAGGGGGCTCTGGATGGCACAGGGGACGCTGGATGACAAAGGGCGCTGGATGGCACAAGGGGGCACAGGATGGCACAAGAGGCACTGGATGGCACAAGGGGGCACAGGATGGCACAAGAGGCACTGGATGGCACAAGGGGCGGTAGATGGCACAAAGGACACTGGATAGCACAAGGGGGCACAGGATGGCATAAGGGAAACGGGATGGCACAAGGGGGCATAGGATGGCATAAGGGGCGCTGGATGGCAAAAGGGGGCTCTGGATGGCACAAGGGGAGCTGGAGGGCACAGAGGACGCTGGATGACATAAAGGGCGCTGGATGGCACAAGGGGGCACAGGATGGCACAAGAGGCACTGGATGGCACAAGGGGAGCTGGAGGGCACAGAGGACGCTGGATGACATAAAGGGCGCTGGATGGCACAAGGGGGCACAGGATGGCACAAGAGGCACTGGATGGCACAAGGGGCTGTAGATGGCACAAAGGGTGCTGGATAGCACAAGGGGGCATAGGATGGCACAAGGGGAGCTGGATGTCACTGTTATGGGGGCACTGTGGATGTAACTGTTATGGGACACTGTGGATGTCACTATTATGAAGGCACTGTGGATGTCACTGTTATGGGGGCGCTGTGGATGTCACTGTTATGGGGGCACTGTGGATGTCACTGTTATGGGGCACTGTGGACGTCACTGTTATGGGGCACTGTGGATGTTACTGTTATGGGCGCTCAGTATAAGTGATAGGGCTCGTGAACAGAACCGTATCTGTTTTGCGGTCTGCAAGTCGCAGGTCCACTAGATGAGGTTACTGTCCGTGTGCGATTCACATTTTTTAACAGTCATTTTTTATCTGTCGCAGAACTGACATACGGATATGGAAAGCACAGGGACGTCATCAGTGTGTTTTTTATATCCGTATGTCAGTTCCAGTAAAGACAGAACATGTCCTATTCTGGTCAAAATGAGCACCTCAAATCCATCGAACTCAATGGGACTGCAAAAAATGTGGATCGCAAAATGGATACGGTGGTGTGCATAAGGGATTAGATACACAGCTCAGCAGACAGGATCAAACAAAATGGGATTAGATACACATTTTAGCAATGTCAGTGTTGGGATTTGATACACCGCTCTGCAGGCTGTATCACACAGGATAGGATTAGATACATATATGATTGGATACGCTTGCTAATTCAAGCTGTTTTTCACACTCTGGAGATGATGAGGGCAGTGCCTGTGGATGGTCAGTGATGGGATTTAGACAATGAATGTCTGTGCAGAAAGATTAACACAGGAGTTGTAATGGGTGTAGCTGCTGCAGACAGAGCAGTGTGGGGGCGTGGCCAGCCTGTGACTCATCTCTGTGCAGTGCAGCCAGGCTTGAGTATCAATAAAGTTATGTATTCAACAAAACAAGAAGGGGAGAAAGTAAATAGATCTGTCAGGATAATCTGATGTCTTCTAGGGGGAAGGAAAGCTCAGACTTGAAAAACAGGTATTGGGGGCATATGTATGCATGGTGAGGGGTGTTAGGAGCACATGAAATGAATTTTGATTTTAGGACCGGACAACCTCTTTAACCGCTTCAGCCCCCCTAGCTTAAACACCCTTAATGACCAGGCCACTTTTTACAATTCCGCACTACACTACTTTCACCGTTTATTGCTCGGTCATACAACTTACCACCCAAATGAATTTTACCTCCTTTTCTTCTCACTAATAGAGCTTTCATTTGGTGGTATTTCATTCTTGCTGACATTTTTACTTTTTTGCCATTAATACAAATTTAACGACATTTTTGCAAAAAAATGACATTTTTCACTTTCTGTTGTAAAATTTTTCAAAAAAAACTACATTTCTATATAAATTTTTCTCTAAATTTATTGTTCTACATGTCTTTGATAAAAAAAAGTCCAATAAGTGTATATTTATTGGTTTGGGTAAAAGTTATAGCGTTTACAAACTATGGTGCAAAAAAGTGAATCTCGGCATTTTGAAGCAGCTCTGACTTTCTGAGCACCTGTCATGTTTCTTCAGGTGCTAGAATGCCAGGAAAGTATAAATACCCCCCAAATGACACCATTTTAGAAAGAATACACCCCAAAGTATTCGCGGAGGGGCATGGTGAGTTCATGTATCATTTCATTTTTTTTCACAAGTTAGCGGAAAATGACACTTTCTGAGAAAAAAAAAAAAAAAAAGTTTCAATTTCTGCTAACTTCTGGCAAAAAAAATAAAAATCTCAGACGTACTCACTATGCCCCTGAGTGAATACCTCGGGGTGTCTACTTTCCAAAATGGGGTCATTTGTGGGGTGTGTTTACTGTTCTGGCATTTTGGGCGGGGCTAAATTGTTAGCCGCCATGTAAAACCTAAAGGTACTTGTTGGAATTTGGGCCCCTTTGTGCACCCAGGCTGCAAAAAAGTGTCACTTATGTGGTATCGCCGTACTCAGGAGAAGTAGGGCAATGTGTTTTGGGGTTTATTTTTACATATACCCATGTTGGGTGAGAGAAATATCTCTGTAAATTGTCAACTTTGTATAAATTTTTTTAAAAGTTGTCGTTTACAGAGATATTTTTCACACAAAGTATGGGTATATATAAAAATACACCCCAAAACACATTGCCCTACTTCTCCTGAGTACGGCGATACCACATGTGTGCCACTTTTTGCAGCCTGGGTGCAAAGAGGGCCCTAAAACCAATGAGTACCTTTAGGATTTCACAGGGCATTTTTACGCATTTGGATTCCAGACTTCTTCTCACGCTTTAGGGCCCCTAAAATGCCAGGATAGTATAAATACCCCACAAGTGACCTATTTTGGAAAGAAGACACCCCAAGGTATTCCGTGAGGGGTATGGTGAGTTCATGTAAAATTTTATTTTTTGTCACAAGTTAGTGGAATATGAGACTTTGTAAAAAACAAAATTTAGAAAAAAAAAATATCAATTTCCGCTAACTTGTGCCAAAAAAAAAAATTCTGTGAACTCGCCATGCCCCTCACGAAATACCTTGGGGTGTCTTCTTTCCAAAATGGGGTCACATGTGGGGTATTTATACTGACCTGGCATTTTAGGGGCCCCTAAAGCGTGAGAATCCAAATGCGTAAAAATGGCCTGTTAAATCCTAAAGGTACTTATTGGTTTTAGGGCCCCTTTGCGCACCCAGGCTGCAAAAAAGTGTCACTCATGTGGTATCGCCGTACTCAGGAGAAGTAGGGCAATGTGTTTTGGCGTGTATTTTTACATATACCCATGCTGCGTGTGAGAATTATCGCTGTAAACGACAACTTTTTACATTTTTTTTATTCAAAGTTGTCAATTTACAGAGATATTTCTCTCACCCAGCATGGGTATATGTAAAAATACAGCCCAAAACAAATTGCCCTACTTCTCCTGAGTACGGCGATACCACATGAGTGACACTTTTTCTGCAGCCAAGATGCGGAAAATTTGGAGACCCAGAAGTTGAATGGGGCCGAACCATCAGTTAGTACGTGGAGGATGTGCACACGTAGTGTTCCACTAGGTTAGTAAAATGCTGCCTCCTGCTAACACATTCCGCATCAGGTGGTGGTGCAGTTAGCTGTGGCGTGGTGACAAAACTTTTCCACATCTCTGCCATGCTAACCCTGCCCTCAGAGGAGCTGGCCGTGACACAGCTGCATTTGCGACCTCTTGCTCCTGCTCTGCCTTCACCTTGGGCTTCCACTTGTTCCCCATGTGACATTTGGGAATGCTCTCAGTGGCGCGTCTACCAATGTGCACTTGTAGTCGCGCATCTTCCTATCACGCTCCAGTGCAGGAAGAAAGGTGGGCACATTGTCTTTGTACCGGGGATCCAGCAGGGTGGCAACCCAGTAGCCCGCACACGTTAAAATGTGGGCAACTCGCTCATGCGTGCCAGGCTGCCCAGAGGTAAGGACAAGCTGTCCTCTGTGGGAGGCGTATCGTAATCGTCCTCCGTATCCCCCCAGCCATGCACCAGTGAGGGGCCTGATCTGTGTTGCGTGCCACCCTGCTGTGAACCTGCTTCATCCTCATCCTCCTCCACCTCCTCCTCATCCTCCTCGTCCTCCAGTAGTGGGCCCTGGCTGGCCAGATTTGTACCTGGCCTCTGCTGTTGCAAAAAAACTCCCTCTGAGCCACTTCTAACAGACTGGCCTGAAAGTGCTAAAAATGACCCCTCATCCTCCTCCTCCTCCTCCTCCTCCTCCTCCATCATCGCCCTAAGTGTTTTCTTGAGGAAACATAGAAGTGGTATTGTAACGCTGATAACGGCGTCATCGCCACTGGCCATGTTGGTGGAGTACTCGAAACAGCGCAACAGGGCACACAGGTCTCGCATGGAGGCCCAGTCATTGGTGGTGAAGTGGTGCTGTTCCGCAGTGCGACTGACCCGTGCGTACTGAATCTGAAACTCCACAGAAGCGCGCACAGACAGCCTGCACTTTATGCAGCAGCTCTGACATGTTGGGAAAGTTGTGAATGAACTTATGCACCACCAAATTCAGCACATGCGCCAGGCAAGGGATGTGCATCAAACCGGCTAGTCCCAGAGCTGCAACGAGATTTTGCCCATTATCGCACACCACCAGGCCTGGCTTGAGGCCCACCGGCAGCAACCACTGGTCGGTCTGTTGTTCAATACCCCGCCACAACTCCTGCGCGGTGTGGGGCCTGTCCCCGAAACGTATGAGTTCAGAACGGCCTGCTGACGTTTACCCCGGGCTGTGCTAAAGTTGGTGGTGAAGGTGTGTGGCTGACTGGATGAGCAGGTGGAAGCAGAGGAGGAGGAAGCCGAGTAGGAGGAGGAGGCTACAGGAGGCAAAGAATGATGCCCTGCTACCCTTGGCGGTGGAAGGACATGCGCCAAAGAACTCTCCGCCTGGAGCCCAGCCGCCACTACATTTACCCACTGTGCAGTTAGAGAGATATAGCATCCCTTGCCGTGCTTACGGGTCCACATATCTGTGGTTAGTTGGACCTTGCTACAGATGTCGTTGCGTGGTGCACACTTAATTTTATCAGATAATTGGTTGTGCAGGGAAGGCACGGCTGACTTGGAGAAGTAGTGGCGGCTGGGAACCACATACTGCGGGACAGCCATGGCCATCAGCTGTTTGAAGCTGTCTGTGTCCACCAGCATGAATGACAGCATTTCCAAGGCCAGTAGTTTAGAAATGCTGGCATTCAGGCTCAGGGCTCGAGGGTGGCTAGGTGGGAATTTAAGCTTTCTCTCCAAGGTTTGTGAGATGGAGAGCTGAACGCTGCCGTGTGACATGGGTGAGATGCTTGGTGACGCAGGTGGTTGTGTCAGTGGCACATCCTCTGTTTGCTGGGCAGCAGGTGCCAGCATTACTCCCGAGGTGGAGGAAGAGGCAGAGGCAGAAGCAAAAGAGGGAGCAGGGGGAGCCTGAGTGAGTTCCTTGTTTTTAAGGTGTTTACTCCACTGCAGTTCATGCTTTGCATGTAGATGCCTGGTCATGCAGGTTGTGCTAAGGTTCAGAACGTTAATGCCTCGCTTCAGGCTCTGATGGCACAGCGTACAAAACACTCGGGTCTTGTCGTCAGCACATTGTTTAAAGAAGTGTCATGCCAGGGAACTCCTTGAAGATGCCTTTGGGGTGCTCTGTCCCTGGTGGTGGTGGCCAGTAGCAGGCGAACTCTATTGGCGGCGGCTGTTCTGCTTTTGCCCCCTGCTCCCTCTTTTGCTACGCTGTTGGCTCGGTCTCACCACTGCCTTCTCCTCTGAACTATGAAAGTCACTGGCATGACCTTCATTCCACGTGGGGTCTAGGACCTCATCGTCCCCTCCCAGTCTTCCTCCCTGACCTCCTGTTCGGTCTGCACACTGCAAAAAGACTCAGCAGTTGGCACCTGTGTTTCGTCATCATCAGAGACGTGCAGACTCCGATGAGGTGGTATTCCCATGTGCTCATCATTAGTGTTGAGCGCGAATATTCGAATAGCGAATTTTTTTAGCGAATATCGGCACTTCGCTAATTCGCGAATATTTCGAATATAGCGCTATAAATTTGATATTTCGAATATTCGTTTTTCTTTTTTTTTTTTTTTAGTTATATTTTTTTCTTTCCCACTTCCCAAAAGTAGTTCACCTGTCCTGAGGATTCCTGGCTGCTCTAGTCAGTGCCCGTTGCCGCTTCTGCCGACTTCCGTGCTCATGGAGCGTCCCCATCACCATGGGAATGTCTCCATATACTAAAATGTACTGTCGGATTAGCGAATTAAACACAGTTGTCTCTATAGTCAACCTTCCTATGTGATTGCTAGAATTAGCGAAGTTGACGGATAGGTTGTTAAAACGAAGATGTAGAATACTTCGTTATCTTCGTTTTGAGGAATATGACTAATACATTCGTCATATTCGTCATCTTCGCTATAATTCTAGATATGAAACCAATAGGAAAGCAGCCTAAGTTAAAATCACAATACGCGATTATTTAAATCGCATATTAATCACGATAACTAGAATAATGACGAATATTCGATTTCGACGAATATGAAACTAATATTCTTTCGAATATTCGCGAATTTCATCGAAAACGAATATGGCACCTGCCGCTCATCACTACTCATCATCAGGAAACATCAGTGGTTGTGCATCAGTGCATTCTATGTCTTGCACCACTGGGGAAGGGCTAGGTGAATTCCCTTGGGATCTCTGCCAACATAGTCTTCAAACAGCATAAGAGACTGCTGTATAACTTGAGGCTCTGACAGTTTCCCTGATATGCATGGGGGTGATGTGACAGACTGATGGGCTTGGTTTTCAGGTGCCACCTGTGTGCTTTGTGCAGAAGACTGGGTGGGAGATAATGTTGTGAACGTGCTGGATCCACTGTCAGCCACCCAATTGACTAGCGCCTGTACTTGCTCAGGCCTTACCATCCTTAGAACGGCATTGGGCCCCACCAAATATCGCAGTAAATTCTGGCGGGTACTGGAACCTGAGGTAGTTGGTTTACTAGGACGTGTGGCTGTGGCAGAACGGCCACGTCCTCTCACAGCACCAGAGGGTCCACTAACAACACGACGACCATGTCCGCATCCGCGTCCCTTACCAGATGTTTTCCTCATTGTTCCCGTTCACCACAATAAGAAAAACAATTATTTGGACCAATGTATTGAATTCAAATTGAGGCCTTTTTTTACAGGCACCTAACGCTATCTGGCTATCTATTTATATAACGTATTACACTTATCCAGGCACAGCAGTAACCACAGATTTAGGGGAATATCAATTGTAGGCCTAGTATTTAGGCCCTGGATGAAAGGTATCCTTTTACGGACAGAATTACACTTTGAGATGCACAGTAGCGTGTAAAAAAATATATAGAATTATGCTTTCAGCACTTGTATTTTAACACTTTGTGTAATACACCCTTTAACTGAAAGAAATACACTTAGAGATGCAAAACAGTGTGTGCAAATGTAGAGGCTTATGCTGTATTTTAACACATACGGTAATATACCCTTTAACGGAAAGAAATACACTTTGAGATGCACGCTGAATGTAATATACCCTTTTACTGACAGATTAACACTTGGCCTGCAACAGCTGGAACACCAGATTTTGGGTATTGCTATTTTTTCAATTGAATTTCACCCCAGAAAATAATATATCCTTTGATGGACACTATGAAACTTGTCCAGTCACAGCTGGAACACCAGATTTACGGTATTTCTATTTTTGCAACTAAATTTCACCCCATAAAAATATCTATTCTTTGCCGGACACAATTAAACTTGGCCAGCCACTGCTGTGACACCAGAGTTATGGTATTTCTATTTTTGCAACTGAATTTTACCCCAGAACAAAATATATCCATTTCCGGACACCATTAAACTTTGCCAGCCACAGCTGAAACCACTGATTTATGGTATTGCTATTTTGGCAATTGAATTTAACCCCAGAAAAAAATATATCCTTTGTCGGACACTATTAAACTTGGCCAGACACTGCTGGGACACCAGATTTAGGGGATTGCTATTCTGGCTATTGAATTTCACCCCATAAGAAAATATATCCTTTGCCGGACACTATGAAACTTTTCCAGTCACAGCTGGAACACCAAATTTACTGTATTTCTATTTTTGCATCTGAATTTCACCCCAGAAAATAATAAATCATTTGACGGACACTATTTAACTTGGCCAGCCACTCCTGGGACACCAGATTTACAGTATTGCTATTTTGGCAATTGAATTTCACCCCAGAAAATAATAAATCCTTTGTCGGACACTATTAAACTTGGCCAGCCACTGGTGGGACACCAGATTTATGGTATTGCTATTTTGGCAATAAAATTTCACCCTAGAACAAAATATATCCTTTGCCTGACACTTTTAAACTTGGCCAACCACAGCTGAAACCACTGATTTATGATATTGCTATTTTGGCAATTGAATTTCACCCCAGAACAAAATATATCCTTTGCCGGACACTATTAAACTTGGCCAGCCACAGCTGAAACCACAGATTTATGGTATTGCTATTTTGGCAATTGAATTTCACCCCAGAAAAAAATCTATTCTTTGCCGGACACTATTAAAATTGGCTAGCTACTGCTGGGACACCAGATTTAGGTGATTGCTATTTTGGCTATTGAATTTCACCCCAGAACAAAATATATCCTTTTGCCAGACGCTAATAAACTTGGCATCCACTGCTGGGACATCAGAATTACAGTATTGCTATTTTGGCTATTGAATTTCACCCCAGAACAAAATATATCCTTTGCCGGACAATATTAAACTTGGCCAGCCACTGCTGGGACACCAGATTTACGGTATCGCTATTTTGGCAATTAAATTTCACCCCAGAACAAAATATATCCTTTGCCGGACACTATTAAACTTGGCCAGCCACTGTTGGGACACCAAATTTAGGGGGGATTGCTCTTTTGGCTATTGATTTTGACCCTAGAAAAAAAATATATCCTTTGCCAGACAGCAGACAGTATTACACTTGGCTTGCCACAGCTGGAACACCAGATTTTGGGGATTGCTATTTTGGCAATTGAATTTAACCTCTCAATAAAATATAGAAATTTCTATCCTGAGTTTCTAGGGGTGACAATAAGCACAGCCAAGCTCCTGATGTAGGATATAGCAAAAACTAGTATTGATGGATTGATGGACTTGGTGGCAGCTTGTGCTGGTGCACCACAAGACACAAAATGGCCGCCGATCACCCCAGAAAAAAGTGACAGAAAAACGCTCTGTGCAGCCTAAAAACCAGTGAGCAATTAACTAGCTGAAGTTGAATGATTCACACTGTAGATCGATCGCTTCATTATGTGTTTTTGCTGAGTTTTCCCTGCCTAATCTCGCCCTCACAGCAGCTGCATTCTATCCCTACACTAATCAGAGCAGAGTGATGTGCATCGCTACGTGACTCCAGCTTAAATAGAGGCTGGGTCACATGCTGCACTTGGCCAATCACAGCCATGCCATTAGTAGGCATGGCTGTGATGTCTTCTTAGGGCAAGAAGTAAAACGCTAGCTGATTGGCTGCTGTGCAGCCCTTCAGAAAGCGGGAAGAAATCGCCGAACACCGGACCCGAACCCGAACTTTTTTGAAAATGTACTATACAGTTCGGGTTCGCTCATCCCTAATTACATCCCTTCCTTTCCATCTAAACGTCCTTCATAAAAATGTAATACTGCAAAAATAAAACAGAGAAAGCCATGATACTTTTCCCTTAGCAAAAATATTGTACTAAAAATTGTTGTAATTCAGTTTTCAGTGACAGATTATTATGACAGTTATTCAAGTTAATTCAGGTTAATTTCTATAAAGTTGGTATCTTTAGCATAATTAAATACATTTACATATTTTCTAATAAAATCTGTGACTAACAGCCACAGACCAATATTATAGCTGCATTCACATGCAGTATTCATCCTCTCTGTAGGGGGATGAACAATAGTTACTGTGATCATTCATCCCTATATAGATTAACTGTTGGTTGGTAGCCCATTCCTGTTTACACAGGGCCTTGTGCTGCTAACAAGGAATAATTGTATGTGCTGCATAAATGACAGAGCACCCTTCAAATAGAGATGAGCAGAGTTCTGAAAAATTTTATTCGGCTACTTTGTCAAATTTTACAAATAAATTTATTTGTGACAAATTACTTCTTCATGAAGCACATGCCTTTTTTAGTTGCAGGCACAATGACGGAGAACATCAATCGCCACACCTAACGGTATTCACTAGCACGTGTTCATGAACTCTTTAAGCAGGAGTGAACTTTGAGCAAGGGGTTATGGCCACCACATTCCGCAGACTTGTCCACATGCAATTTTAATCTGTGGGGGAATTTAAAACAGAAAGTGTACTCTAACAATCCACATTCCCATCCCACCTCATCCCTAACCTCACCACAGTGTTTATCCTAGCCCTAACCTTTCTCTTCAACCTATAACTAACCTCTGGCGTCTTCCCCTCTGGTTTTAAACATGCTACCATTACACCCATCCTCAAAAAGCCTTCACGTGACCCATCTTCTTTGTCCAGTTATCGCCCCATATTACTTCTTCCGTATGCCTCAAAGCTACTTAAACAACATGTACATTCTGAACTGTCCTCTCACCTCTCCTCCTGCTCCCTCTTTGACCAGCAAAAATCTGGCTTCCGACCCCACCACTCGACTAAGACCTTTTGTTGAAAACTCTCTCATCTCTTGGCATCACTGCCCTGGCCCTCTCCTGGATCACATCATGCCTCACAGACCTGACGTTTAGCATCTCACACTCTCACACTACCACCTCGTCTCATTCCCTCTCAACCCCTGCTCTTCTCTATCTACACTTTCGACCTGGGACATCTCACAGAGTCCCATGGCTTTCAGTATCACTTTTATGCTGACGACACACAAATCTACCTCTCTGGTCCAGACATCACCACCTTATTATCCAGAATTCGACAATGCTTATCTTCCATATCATTCTTCTTCTCCTCTCACTTTCTAAAACTTAACATGGATAAAACAGAATTCTTCATCTTTGCCCCATCTTGCCAAACTCCCCAACAGACCCATCTATCACGATGGCTGCACACTCTCCCCGGTCAACAATGTCCGCTGCCTTGGAGTGACCTTGGATTTTGCCCTCCGACCGCACATGCAAGCCCTTTTCACCCACCTGTCGCCTCCAACTCAAAAACATCTCCCGCATCGCGCGTTCCTCAACTTTGAATATGCGAAAATGCTTGTACATGCCCTCATCATCTCTCGCCTAGACTACTGCAACATTCTTCTATGTGGCCTTCCATCTAACACTCTCGCACCCCTCCAATCTATCCTCAACTCTGCTGCCCGACTAATCCATCTCTCACCCTGTTACTCCTCTGTCTCTCCCCTCTGTCAACAATCCATTCACTGGCTCCCTATTGCCCAGCGAATTCAGTCCAAAATACTAACAAATGCATATAAGGCCATCCATAACCTGTCCCCTCCCTACATCTCTGAGCTACTGTCCTGATACATCCCCACACGCAATCTTTGATCCTCACAAGACCTCCATCTCTCCTCTCCTCTTATCACCTATGCCCACAATCGCCTCCAAGATTTCTCCTGTGCATCCCCCACACTCTGGAACTCGCTACCCCAACATATTAGACTCTCACCTACAGTGGAATCCTTCAAAAGAACCCTAAAAACCCACCTTCTCTGACAAGCCTACAACCAGTGACCCTGCTGCCTTTATACCGCCATGACCAGCTTCATCCTCACCTACTGTGTCCCTCTCTCATACCATGTAGATTGTAAGCACTCACAGGCAGGGCCCTCTCATCTTCTGTAACAGTTTGTAACTCGTCTTGTTTATGTTTAATGCAATTGTCTGTGTTATGTATGTATACCCATTTTCGTATGTACAGTGCTATGGAATGAATTGCGCTTTAATAATAAATAATAACAATAATAATCCCCGGGTGAACGCGAGAAAAACATCACAAACACTATCTACAGCATCACTGCTGAAGAGCTGCAATCAGTATCAGCTTACAAAATCCGACATGCCCAAAGATACATAGCCGTGAAAGAAGACCACTTTCAGCATCTTTTGTGACTTGTGGGTAATTATAAAAAAAAAAAAATCCACTTGCTTGTTCATCTTGTCATACTATCGCTGTAGGTGGGCAACTTTTTTGTGGGCCATCCTATATTATTATTACAGTAAAACTATCGCTGGAGGTGGGCAACTTTTTTGTGGGCCATCCTATATTATTATTACAGTAAAACTATCGCTGGAGGTGGGCAACTTTTTCGTGGGCCATCCTATATTATTATTACAGGAAAATATTAAAAGACACAACAAACACATTGGACATCATTTATTGTTCAATAAAAGTCATATTTTTCAGGTTTATAATTATCCTTTTTGTTAAAAGAAAGTGATTTTTATATTTTAGATATTAATATGAGCTCTGATAATTACAAATGTTTTAATTGCATTTAACATGTACCATCAGGAATAATACCATGCTTGACCTGCTTTGTGAACAGGGCTAATTAATGTAAAACTGTTTGAAAATGCCTCATTGCCTTGAGCAAAGAAAACATTAAAATGATATGTAACTCCAAAATCTTTTTTTAATGTATAGAACCATCTGCTTTATTAAAATAACTGTCATTAATATAGAATTGAGATGTGTTAATTTAATTATTATGCAATATAACTAAGGTGTAAAATAGTTTCATTATGCTGAAACTTTATTTCATCATTAGATGATCTTGTGATATTTTTTTGGCAGTTGCAGTATTATTATTATAAAGTATTTCTTTATTTGAAAAAACAAACAAAAAAAAACCATACACATAAAAAGATCTTTTTTACCTGTAATCTGGAAAGAAAAAAAGAACAAATATTACAAAAACATCCCAAAATTTATAAAATTAAGTCTGCACTAAAAATAAGCAAAAGTCTAATTCTAATCAATGATAAAAAAAAAAAAAAATTGAATCTGATTCGATTATACTCTAATCAACAGTGCTCCAAGTGGCCTGAAAATTGGTATATGACACTTTGAGATGTCCAATGTCTCATATTTTTTTCTCTCGTCTTTCTCTTGACTTTCTCATACCTCTTTTAAGCTTTTTAAACAATGACAGCAATAGTAAATAGAGACACTGACATATAAAGCTATGGGTAAGGACACGGTTGATGGTGTTAACTTGGGATGAGCGAATTGTGCTTCGGATCCAAGATCTAAGATCCAAAGTCGATTTGTTCCCTGGAGACCTGTCAGATCTATCCCGGCCTGCAGTTAAATTTTAGGGAGATTGTATCCTGGTGTGCATTGCAGCAACACGCACAGCTAATTCTTTATGGTAGTGAAACAGTTACTGTGCATCAGAATGACAGTAAGGTCACATATATGGATGTGCACATCATTTTTTAGGCCATCAAAAGTCCTAGCTAACCCCTAGCTAAACCAAAAGAAAAGCATACAGCAGCCTCAGTAAAGCAAAAAAAATATATAAAAAATGCTGTGTCCCAATGACTCTTTTGTGGAACAAAATAAGGACACGGAGGCAGCACCAATAAAGTACTGGAGAAAAAATTAAATGAAAATTTTAATCCATGTTGTGGTATTGCAAACACATGCTTTTAAATTCCTTCTGTTAGTTGTAAAATGACTATGCATTAGTGATGAGCGAGCACCAAAGTGTTCGGGTGTTCAGGTACTCAATCCGAACACATAGCGATATTTGTGCACTCGGCCGAGCACCCGAGTATAATTGAAGTCAATGGGAGACAACAGGGCACCCCCAGCTCGGATGTGGGGAGGGTGCCTGGTCCATTGGAAATGGTCAGAAAGTGACAAACACCACCAAAATAGATCTGAAACAGCATGGGGACCATATCTGGGTGCATCCATGGACTCCTATGTCGCAGCTGGGAACCATATTGCCATATTGTCACAGTTGTCCGCCACTTTTACATAGCGACAAAATCACGCCCAAAATCCCGTCCCCCTCAAGAAAAAAAATACATTTTTAGAGGTAAAGTTGTTAGGAAACATTCTTTCCTGGATATTCAATTGTATATAAAGTGTAAATGCTTCCAAAAATTACAAGGAAGAAGAACTCCGATACAGCCTGTATATCACATAAAGGGGGACCTCATTCACATGGTGCTACAATTGTTCAGGTACACTGCTGCACTCATAAAGCCTATGCACTAAGTAAAAGGGCTGCCAAAAATTACAGGGAACAGATGATAAAGATGTGGAAATCATTCTTAGATTCAGCTAAGAAAGCTCCCATGTATTCCAGCTCTCAGACATCTTATCTCCTCCAGAGAGTGAAGGTTGCATCCTACCAAAGACACCACGCCTCTTTGCTACGTCATATATGCTTCTCTGCTGTTAGTATAGCCTCCATTACAAGATGGCCGCCATAGCTGGATGTTTACATACCAGAGTTAGTAAAACAATGCACACTGCGCAGATGCCAAGTGTTATCTTTTTTCATATTTTTATATTCCAGCCAATGTAACAATGCCACATGCCTCAGAGGGAATGCCTCTCTGATGTCTATATAAACTGCTGTACTTCCTGTAATAAATTAGAAATTCGTTTGACCCCAACGTGTGTCACTGTTATTTTCTCCGTGCACGTAAAAGCCTTAGCTTACAACTAATTTAGAGCAGTAGAGCAAACATAATCAGCCCCGATTGAGGGCATCTTTAACAGTTGGCGCCCAATCAGGGACCACAGGAGAAGTAGCGTCAGTAGCCGAAGTTTGGGGGTTCCCAGAGCATAGTGGACAGCGCTTGAGGAGGAGGCCTGCAGACTCAAATCAGGTGAGAAAATCTGTTTATCTCCTCTGCCTCTTGCTGCGCTCCACTCTGCTGTGGTAATATGTTCTGCTATTGGTGTTGCATTGCATTGTGGGTAGCAACTTTGATTGACAGTAAATCCTGTGTGGCCCTAGACCCTTTTAGACGGAAAGTTTGAGTTTGCTCTACTGTGTTTTGTCAGTGTGTAGTTTGTGTCAGGCACCTCCACAGTTAACGGTTAAGCAGAGCAAGAGATTTCCCCTGGCAGGGGGGCGGAGCCGCATTAGAAGCTACTGATTTATCCCAAAAGGGAGGGTGTAACTTTGGGGTGCTGCGGGACAGGGCTTGATTTAGGGGTTACTGATTTATCTGTCCAAGTGACGGAGGGTGTAACCCTGGGTAGCCCTGGGGGGGGGGGCCACTCAAATTAAGGGCCACTGATTTATCCCAGGAGGGCTATAAATTGTCTGCCTGGAGTGGCAGAGGGTTAGTCCTGGACTGGCGGACCAGATGTGGTAGCCTTGGGAATTCACAGTTAATAAACTGCACAGGGGTGAGCCTGCTTGGGAGTGAGAAGAAGGTAGGAGTTGGGGAGTTAAAGTGCCTTTGAGCCAGACCCGAATCCTGGGGACGACTAGACAAAGGAGGTGCCTGATTCTGTCTTGGTTATGTTCAAATGAGTAAATTAATGTAAATTCAAGTAGTAAGCATGTGAAGAATTGTGGAAAGTTGAGTGATGATGCAGTGCAGCGCTGAGGAAGTATTGTATCTTGTCTATCCGTGTATCTGAGTGCCCTGCGTGTCTCTGTTCCCCGGTGAATATGGCTGAGTCCAAAGGCAGAGCAGAGGGAGAAACCGGGGGCTGTATATTGTGCAGCGGCGAGTGACATCATGATTTTGGAATGTGTGATGACGAGTAGCGAGGACGCTGTCTGCCAGCCGAAGTGTAATCAAAAGTCCAGGTATGTGAGGTACTGAGCGTGTGTGTGTGTTATAGGTATGTGGTTTGTTAATAAGTTCAAAGAGTTTTGTGTGTAAAAGTATGAGAAAGTGTTCTATATGTCTGTTCGACATTGAATGTTATATCTGTGTGGACCAGGAATCTGACCTTGTGTGTTGGCAACTAGAAAACTGACTGGTAGAGGATTGTAATGCAGCCAAGGTTACTGTGAGCCAGCTGTAAACGAAGTCAGACACAGTCATATCCACAGACACATCCCCCACCAAATCAGCCCCCTCCAGTCCAGAGGGGTGGACCTGTTAAGTACAGCAGTGCAAAAACCACGCTCTAGGCCCACCTCTTTGTATCTGATTATCACACAAGATGGCACCCCTACATCTTGATTTCTGCTCTGCTGGCCATCTTAACTTATCCAGAGTCCAGTCTGTCAGCCATCTTAACTCCTGTAACTTCCGGCATGGTGGCCATTTTAACTGAGGGAATTGCCATCTTAGTTACTGGTATTTTTCCTGATACGGCTACTGTGCACAAAACAATACTCATAAATACCAGTAGTCCAAGTAGCACCACAAGGAGTACTCACTCAAGTCAGTGAGTGAAGGATACACATATACCTATGATTAGTTATGACCAGTAGTATTGTTTAATTGTTTTATTCAGATGAGATTCCTTAACTTACATGTATTTTTTTTTTCAAGTAAAGTCACTTGAAGCCCGCCCTGCCCAGTTGCTAGAATCGCAAAAGGAGGGGATTGTGATGGAGATGGTCCCAACCGTGGCAAACTGTATCTTTAAGCCCGGACAGATTCTGTTCTTTCTGTTTTTCATATGTTGCTGAAGAATGCTGACCTTGAGATAAGCTACTGCAGAAGTAGTAAAGAATATAGACAGGCAATCCAGTATCTCCTGTATCTGCTGTACAATTAAACATTTCAGCAGATCCAAGTCCAGCCCCAATGATATCCCTCACTCTGGGTGATAAAGCAGTAGTCCTGTTTTTATTGATACTGGAGCAGTCAAGATGAATGTCCTCTCTTGACTTAACCCCCCAAAGACACCAGTCCTTGGATAGAAGTGGATGAGAAAGTAGTACACTCCCCTTTTAACAGAACCCATCCGTGTTAGATTTGCCCTTACCCAAGAAGTGCTTGCCCAGTTGCTGGTCATTTGTAACTTCCCCTGTTGCCTCCTAGGTGCAGACTTGTTTACAAAAGTACATGCCAGCATCTCATATCAGAAGGATGGTGCTGTGAAACTCACAGGTGACCTCAATGACCAGGAACTTTGTTTATTGGCTGTTAGTGATGAAAAAAATTGTCTGTTAGTGATGAAACTCCCTGGTCCATGTTTGTGTTAGTACTCCCAGAAGATGAGAAGGAAGGCCTGCTTGAAGAAATGCTGGGACATTTGTGGGCTATAAAAAAAAATTGTGGGCATTTGTGTACTGGAAATAAAAACTGGTGCACTTCCCTGGAAGTATCTCTTAAGTATGGCACAGTCAGATGCCGTATCTCAAATGGCCTGAGACTTTTTGAAAAAAAAAATTGACATTGTATCCCCTTCTTTTGTACCCTGCGAGAAAGAAAAGTGAGAACAAACCCACCCAGTATCGGGCATTTGTGTACTGAAAATAAAAACTGGTGCACTTCCCTGGAAGTATCTCTTAAGTATGGCACAGTCAGATGCCGTATCTCAAATGGCCTGAGACTTTTTGGAAAAAAAAATTGACATTGTATCCCCTTCTTTTGTACCCTGCGAGAAAGAAAAGTGAGAACAAACCCACCCAGTATCGGATGGTACATGCTGTACGTGCTGTCAATGAAACCACAAGTTTTAACACCCCAACCCACACACCTTGTTGGCTCAGATTCCTGTTACCTCTACCCACTCCACTGTGAGTGATTTGGCAAAAGTTTTCTTTTCAGCACCACTACATCCAGACAGTTGGTATTTTTTCTCCTCCACACATGAGGGTAAACAGTATACCTGGGTGGTGCTGCTGCAGGGAGCCTAGAACTCACCAAGTATGTATAATCCAGCCATATCACTCCTGTCCTTTTTGCTGATCATGGCTGCACGGGAGGGGAAAAGACATCCCTTTGTCCAGAAACATGAATGCACTGAGGACATTTTTAGGCCCTGTTTCTTATTGCAGACCTTAGATATGCATGTTTGATGATTGTTTGTTTTTAGTCCCTTCTACCTTACAGATGAGGTGGTGGATGTCTTTTTTGCCCAAGCCTGACAATTTTGTGCTCCTCACACTGTGCCTATTAGATTATCACATTTAGATTGTATTGTACAGAAGTGAATGGCCATGCATCAGCTGTCCTCGCCCAACTGCATGGCCAGAAACAACGCCCTGTGGCTTATTATTCAGCCAGATTTGACCTTGTGGCCAAAAGTACCCAGTGTGCATTAGAGCTGTAGTAGTTGTACAAGCCATGCTTTCTCCTGACAAGTCCAAATTTCTCAAAAAGACATGAGAGAGACAAAGACTGGTACACAAATGTGTGTTTCTCAGCAATATATATGTGTTTTAATGCACCAAAAAGTTACTAGATTAACAGTTAATAACTGATCCTAGATAAGATTATCTTTATAGCATTTCTTTTCTATTGCAGAAGTCCAGCTATTGTAATTTTTTTTCAATCAATCTATTTATCAAAATATTGTGCCTATCAGGGATAATATTGTGTTGATGTATGATCATCCACTTTATTTTGATTAATGTAATGTGTTTTTATTGACAAAGAGTATTCATATAATGCCTGAAACGTCTACAGATGTAATATTTTGGATCCAGCCACCCTGTTGCCTCTGGAGCAAGGGGGGAGGGAAGAGTTAGGGCACTTAAACTTTTCTTCCATATCCAGAGTGTTTGCAGATGATGTCTCAAGAGATAGCGGGATGTAGTAAATCAGACATTAGGTAATCCAGATCATGTGCTCTTTGTGGATGGATCGAGGTATGGCCAGGATGGCAGGTACTACACCAGTGGGTCAGTGGTGATTAAACATGACACTCTTAAAAAAAAAAAAAGCATAGTCCACACCACCACCCGTGTCTGCTCAAGAAGTGGAGCTAAAGACTCGGAAGATGGCTTACAGATATGCAGATGGGAAAAGAGCCAACATTTCACTGATTCCAGGTATGCCCTTGGGATAGCCCATGATTATGGGCCCAGCTGGAAAGCCAGAGACTTCCTGACCGCTTCATCACAAATGGGAAAGCAGTAAGGTCTCTGATTGAAGCCCTCATGTCGCTAACTTGAGTGGCGATGACAACATAAAGGTCACTGTAAAACAGACTCAGAGGAGGCAAAGGGAAAAGCCACGGCAGATTAGGTGGCAAAAATCGCTGCCAAATTGCCTAGGCAGACCCCTGCCTTAAGTGGCCATAGTTCAGGTCGCTGAAATAAATTATCCTGTCTCACTGGAAGTTCTTAAGACCTTACAGAACCAGGTGGGGCAAGGAGGAAAGTGAATAGTGGATGGAAAATGGGGGACTACAAATTAGGAAGGCCTAGTACAGTTCCAAGGGAAACTCTGCCTTCCCCGGTCCCTCTACCCCACGATGAGAGCCCATGGCACACGCATGGTATGCCCAGGGTTCAGCACTGTACAGTCAGATGTACTCAAGGATGTATCATTTGTGCCCAGAACAACGTCGGCAAGGTAGTTAAGGTACCCCAGAAATACACGTCTTGCCCTTTGTATCTGTTTCAATGTTTGCAGACTACATTCAACTGCAGCCACCCTGTGAAAAATAGGGGCGGCTGGGAACTGTGTACCGAGGGACGGCCGCCGACATCAGGCTGCAGAAGGCCTCAGTATCCACAAGCCTAAATGGCAACATTTCAAGAGCCAGTAATTTCGAAAGGTGCGCAATTAGTGATATGGCCTGTGGGTGGGTGGGTTGGTGGGTATTTGCGTTCGCGTTCAAATGCCTGTGTTATTGACATTTGGACGCTGCGCTGGGACAGGGAAGTGGGACAGGGGAAGGTGGATGTTGTTGCTGACGGTTCATGCGAAGGTCCAGGTGCAGGGCGAGTGGCATACGACAGGGGATTGGCCAGCAGTGCATAACACAGGGGAAGTGGAGGTAGTGGTGGGACCCTCAGAAGCAGAGCATGGACCCAGGTGTTCGGCCCACTTATTAGGGCGCTTGGATGCCATGTGGCGGATCATGCTGGTGAGGTTGCTAGTGGTCACGATCTGGCTCATTTTGGTACGGCACAGGTTGCAAATTACCACTCTATTGTCGTCTGCGCTTTCCTCAAAAAATAGCCATACTGTGGAACACCTACCCCTTGGCAAGGTAAATTTACGCATGGGGGTGCTCGGTTTAACGGTTGCGGAGCTGTTTGGTGTGTGCCGACGTCTTCCTTTTGCCACTCCACTGCCTCTTCCAGACTGTTGCGGTGCTATGGATCCCTCTCCCTCTGTACTGCTGTCCAAGTTCGGCTTTTCACCTAACCATGTTGGGTCAATGACCTCATCGTCCACCACCTCCTCTTCCACTTCCTCACTCTGCTCATCCTCCTGACTTGACCGAACCACCACCTCAGTGATTGGCAACTGTGTCTCATCATCATCCACCTCATGAACGAATGATTGCGGTTCACCACCGTCATCTTCTTGACACTGTGAGTAGTGTTGAGCGAACAGTTCGAGCAAAGTTCGGGTTCGTACCGAATTTTGGGGTGTCCGGGACACTGACCTGAACATTTTCAAAAAAGTTTGGGCTCGGGTTCGTTGTTTGGCGATTACTTCCCGCTTTCTGAAGGGCTGCAAAGCAGCCAATCAGCTAGCGTTTTACTTCTTGCCCTAAGAGCCCATCACAGCCATGCCTACTAATGGCATGGCTGTGATTGGCCAAGTGCAGCATGTGACCCAGCCTCTATTTAAGCTAGAGTCACGTAGCGCCGCATGTCACACTGCTCTGATTAGTGTAGGGAGAGAACGCAGCTTCTGTGAGGGCGAGATTAGGCAGGGAAAAGTCAGCAACAGCACCTAATGAACGGATCGATCTACAGCTGTGAATGATAGAACTTCTGCTAGTTACTTGCTCACTGGTTTTTAGGCTGCACAGAGCGTTTTTCTGTCACTTATTTTCTGGGGTGATCGGCGGCCATTTTGTGACTTGTGGTGCACCAGAACAAGCTGCTACCAAGTCCATCAATCCATCAATACTAGTTTTTTTTTTTTTGCTATATCCTACATCAAGGGCTTGGCTGTGCTAATTGTCACCTCTAGAAACTCAGGATAGCAATTTCTATATTTTATTAAGGGGTTAAATACAATTGCCCAAATACCAATCCCCTAAATCTGGTGTTCCAGCTTTCTGGCAAAGGATAGATTATTTTCTGTGGTGAAATTCAATTGCCAAAATAGCAATACCATAAATCAGTGGTTTCAGCTGTGGCTGGCAAAGTATTATAGTGTCCGCCAAAACATATATTTTGTTCTGGGGTGAAATTCAATTGCCAAAATAGCAATACCCTGAATCTGGTGTCCCAGCTATTGCAGGCCAAGTTTCATATTGTCCGCAAAAACATATATTTTGTTCTGGGGTGAAATTCAATTGCCAAAATAGCAATACCCTGAATCTGGTGTCCCAGTTGTTGCAGGCCAAGTTTCATAGTGTTCGCAAAAACATATATTTTGTTGTGGGGTGAAATTCAATTGCCAAAATAGCAATACCATAAATCAGTGGTTTCAGCTGTGGCTGGCCAAGTTTCATAGTGTCCTGCAAATTATATATTTTGTTCTGGGGTGAAATTCAATTGCCAAAATCATCAAGGGCTTGGCTGTGCTAATTGTCACCTCTAGAAACTCAGGATAGCAATTTCTATATTTTATTAAGGGGTTAAATACAATTGCCCAAATACCAATCCCCTAAATCTATAATAGTGTCCGCCAAAACATATATTTGGTTCTGGGGTGAAATTCAATTGACAAAATAACAATACCCTGAATCTGGTGTCCCAGCTGTTGCAGGCCAAGTTTCATAGTGTCCGCAAAAACATATATTTTGTTGTGGGGTGAAATTCAATTGCCAAAATAGCAATACCATAAATCAGTGGTTTCAGCTGTAGCTGGCCAAGATTCATAATGTCCGCAAAAACATATATTTTGTTGTGGGGTGAAATTCAATTGCCAAAATAGCAATACCCTGAATCTGGTGTCCCAGCTGTTGCAGGCCAAGTTTCATAGTGTCCACAAAAACATATATTTTGTTGTGGGGTGAAATTCAATTGCCAAAATAGCAATACCATAAATCAGTGGTTTCAGCTGTAGCTGGCCAAGATTCATAATGTCCGCAAAAACATATATTTTGTTCTGGGGTGAAATTCAATTTCCAAAATAGCAATACCATAAATCAGTGGTTTCAGCTGTGGCTGGCCAAGATTCATAGTGTCCGCAAAAACATATATTTTGTTCTGGGGTGAAATTCAATTGCCAAAATAGCAATACCATAAATCAGTGGTTTCAGCTGTGGCTGGCCAAGTTTCATAGTGTCCGCAAAAACATATATTTTGTTGTGGGGTGAAATTCAATTGCCAAAATAGCAATACCCTAAATCTGGTGTCACAGCTGTTGCAGTCCAATTGTAAATCTGTCCATAAAAGGATACCTTTCATCCAGGGCCTAAATACTAGCCCTAAAAGTGATATTCCCCTAAATCAGTGGTTACTGCTGTGCCTGGATTATTGTAATACGCTACATAAATAAATAGGCAGATAGTGTTAGGTGCCTGTAAAAAAAGGCCTAAATTTGAAATCAATACATTGGGCCAAATATTTTTTTTCTTATTGTGGTGCTTGGTGAACGGTAACAATGAGGAAAACATCTAGTAAGGGACGCGGACGCGGTCGTGGTGGTGTTAGTGTACCCTCTTGTGCTGTGAGAGGACGTGGCCATTCTGCCACAGCCACACGTCCTAGTGAACCAACTACCTCAGGTTCCAGTACCTGCCAGAAATTACAGCGATATTTGTTGGGGCCCAATGCCGTTCTAAGGATGGTAAGGCCTGAGCAGGTACAGGCGCTATTCAATTGGGTGGCCGACAGTGGATCCAGCATGTTCACAACATTATCTCCCACCCAGTCTTCTGCAGAAAGCGCATAGGTGGCACCTGAAAACCAAGCCCATCAGTCTGTCACATCACCTCCATGCATATCAGGGAAACTGTCTGAGCCTCAAGTTATGCAGCAGTCTCTTATGCTGTTTGAAGACTCTGCTGGCAGGGTTTCCCACGGAAATCCACCTAGCCCTTCCCCAGTGGTGGAAGACTTAGAATGCACTGATGCACAACCACTGATGTTTCCTGATGATGAGGACATGGGAATACCACCTCATCGGAGTCCGCACGTCTCTGATGATGACGAAACACAGGTGCCAACTGCTGCAACTTTCTGCAGTGTGCAGACCGAACAGGAGGTCAGGGAGGAAGACTGTGTGGAAGACGATGCAGGGGACGATGAGGTCCTAGACCCTACATGGAATGAAGGTTGTGCCACTGACTATCATAGTTCAGAGGAAGAGGCAGTAGTGAGACCGAGCCAACAGCGTAGCAAAAGAGAGAGCAGGGGGCAAAAGCAGAACAGCCATCTCCAAGAGAGTTCGCCTGCTACTGGCCACTGCCACCAGGGACCGAGCACCCCAAAGGCAGCTTCAAGGAGTTCCCTGGCATGGCACTTCTTTAAACAATGTGCTGACGACAAGAATGGTTTGCACGCTGTGCCATCAGAGCCTGAAGCGAGGCATTAACGTTCTGAACCTTAGCACAACCTGCATGACCAGGCATCTACATGCAAAGCATGAACTGCAGTGGAGTAAACACCTTAGATGCAAGGAACTCACTCTGGCTCCCCCTGCTCCCTCTTCTGCTGCTGCCTCCGCCTCTTTCTCCGCCTCGGGAGGAATGTTGGCACCTGCCGCCCATCAAACAGAGGATGTGCCACCGACAACACCACCTGCGTCACCAAGCTTCTCCACCATGTCACACAGCAGCGTTCAGCTCTCCATCTCACAAACCTTGGAGAGAAAGCGTAAATTCCCACCTAGCCACCCTCGAGCACTGGGCCTGAATGCCAGCATTTCTAAACTACTGGCCTTTGAAATGCTGTCATTCAGGCTGGTGGACACAGACAGCTTCAAACAGCTGATGGCCATTGCTGTCCCACAATATGTTGTTTCCATCCGCCACTACTTCTCCAAGACAGCCGTGCCTACCCTGCACAACCAAGTATCCAATAAAATCAAGTGTGCACTGCGCAACGCCATCTGTGGCAAGGTCCACCTAACCACAGATACGTGGACCAGTAAGCACGGCCAGGGACGCTATATCTCCCTAACTGCACACTGGGTAAATGTAGTGGAGGCTGGGCCCCAGGCAGAGAGTTCCTTGGCGCACGTCCTTCCGCCGCCAAGGATCGCAGGGCATCATTCTTTGCCTCCTGTAGCCTCCTCCTCCTACTCGGCTTCCTCCTCCTCTGCTTCCACCAGCTCATCCAGTCAGCCACACACCTTCACCACCAACTTCACAGGTAAACGTCAGCAGGCCATTCTGAAACTCATATGCTTGGGGGCAGGCCCCACACCGCGCAGGAGTTGTGGCGGGGTATTGAACAACAGACCGACGAGTGGTTTCTGCCGGTGGGCCTCAAGCCCGGCCTGGTGGTGTGCGATAATGGGTGAAATCTTGTCGCAGCTCTGGGACTAGCCGGTTTGATGCACATCCCTTGCCTGGCGCATTTGCTGAATTTGGTGGTGCAGAAGTTCATTCACAGCTACCCCGACATGTCAGAGCTGCTGCATAAAGTGCAGGCCATCTGTGCGCGCTTCCGGCGTTCACATCCTGCTGCTGCTCGCCTGTCTGCGCTACAGCGGAACTTCGGCCTTCCCGCTCACCGCCTCATATGCGACGTGCCCACCAGGTGGAACTCCACCTTGCACATGCTGGAGAGACTGTGCGAGCAGCAGCAGGCCATAGTGGAGTTTCAGCTTCAGCACGCACGTGTCAGTCGCACTGCGGAACAGCACTACTTCATCACCAATGATTTGGCCTCCATGCGAGACCTGTGTGCATTGTTGCGCTGTTTCGAGTACTCCACCAACATGGCCAGTGGCGATGACACCGTTATCAGCGTTACAATACCACTTCTATATCTCCTTGAGAAAACGCTTAGGGCGATGATGGAAGAGAAGGTGGCCCAGGAGAAGGAGGAGGAGGATGAGGGGTCATTTTTAGCACTTTCAGGCCAGTCTTTTAGAAGTGGCTCATAGGGAGGTTTTCTGCAACAGCAGAGGCCAGGTACAAATGTGGCCAGCCAGGGCCCACTACTGGAAGACGAGGAGGATGAGGAGGAGGTGGAGGAGGTGTAGGATGAAGCAGGTTCACAGCGGGGTGGCACAAGACACAGCTCAGGCCCATCACTGGTGCGTGGCTGGGGGGATACGGAGGACGATGACGATACGCCTCCCACAGAGGACAACTTGTCCTTACCTCTGGGGAGCCTGGCACACATGAGCGACTACATGCTGCAGTGCCTTCGCAACAACAGCAGAGTTGTCCACATTTTAACATGTGCTAACTTCTGGGTTGCCACCCTGCTTGATCCCCAGTACAAAGACAATGTGCCCACCTTACTTCCTGCACTGGAGCGTGATCGGAAGATGCGCGAGTACAAGCGCACGCTGGTAGACGCGCTCCTGAGAGCATTCCCAAATGTCACAGGTGAACAGGTGGAAGCCCAAGGCGAAGGCAGAGGAGGAGCAAGAGGTCGCCAATGCAGCTGTGTCACAGCCAGCTCCTCTGAGGGCAGGGTTAGCATGGCAGAAATGTGGAAAAGTTTTGTCTCCACGCCACAGCTAACTGCACCACCACCTGATATGGAATGTGTTAGCAGGAGGCAGCATTTCACTAACATGGTTGAACAGTACGTCTGCACACCCCTCCACGTTCTGACTGATGGTTCGGCCCCATTCAACTTCTGGGTCTCCAAATTGTCCACGTGGCCAGAGTTAGCATTTTATGCCTTAGAGGTGCTGGCCTGCCCTGCGGCCAGCATTTTGTCTGACCGTGTATTCAGCACGGCAGGGGGCGTTATTACTGACAAACTCAGCTGCCTGTCCACAGCCAACATGGACAAGCTGATGTTCATAAAAATGAACCAGGCATGGATCCCACAGGACCTGTCCCTCCCTTGTGCAGAATAGACATTTATAACTGCCTCCCCCTCAACCATGTATTATTGTACTCCGGGGCACTTCTTTATTGAATCTTCATTTTTTTAACTTTACCATGATCTTGCGGTGCAACCCAAAGTTGAATGAACCTCTCCTCAATCTTGGCTCCGGGGCCTAAATAACTGAAAGTGGCCTATTACAATGGTGGGTGACATGAAGCCTGAACCACTGTCATGCGACCTCTCTCCTCTGTCTGGGTGCTGGGGCCGAAATAACTGAAAGTGGCCTTCTCCAGTGGTGGGTGATTTGACGCATGATTCTCTGCTATGGTACCTCTCTCCAATTGATATTGCTTAATTTTTATTTATTTTATTTTATTTTAATTCTTTTCCCTATCCACATTTGTTTGCAGGGCATTTACCTACATTTTGCTGCCTTTTGCAGCCCTCTAGCTCTTTCCTGGACTATTTTACAGCTTTTTTAGTGCCTAAAAGTTCGGGTCCCCATTGACTTCAATGGGGTTCGGGTTCGGGATAAAGTTCGGGTCGAGTTCGGATCCCGAACCCGAACATTTTCGGGAAGTTCGGCCGAGCTTCTCGAACCCGAACATCCAGGTGTTCGCTCATCTCTATTTAGCACTTTTTAGTTTACTATTTTCATCTGTGTTCTTTCACAATTTTCATATTTTCTATATGAACCTACTTGGAATGAAAAGGTATGTCATAACCCATGACTGGTACAGTATAGACACGA
This sequence comes from Bufotes viridis, assembly GCA_033119425.1. Lineage (NCBI taxonomy): Eukaryota > Metazoa > Chordata > Amphibia > Anura > Bufonidae > Bufotes > Bufotes viridis. Next base: position 132,869,574 of record CM065592.1, read on the forward strand.
AAGGACATAGTGGGGAAGCATCAAGAAGATTGTTATCCATATTCTTGTTATCTGTCACATATCTCAGGTCAGCCATGAACCCTATGTCATTTCTGGTAAATCCTCTATTTTTCCATAGTTAATTATTTTGAATATGCCAAGCAGAATCAATGTACCCATCTGTCGTATTTTTGACCTTTTTTTCTTTATTTAGCATGCTTTATTGTGGATTTTATTTTAGCATTGAAATGAAATAATTATTAAACTGCATTTGATCATCTATATTGATTATTGTCTGCACCAATTTTGCACAATATTTGGACATCAAATAGCAATGCTATAATTGGTGCTTCATTCTTAAGTATACCTATAGCTACTGTGGGTATAATGTTACAACATTTAAAAGCCATTTCAAAAGCATTGGTTGTGTAATTTTTTCTCTATTGTGTGTTTATTCCAATTTCTACTTTGCATTCATTACGTCCCTTAGCTAACATTTAACCTTGTCTGAAAATGCTATGTCAACACAGTACTTTCTAACATTAATTTCATTACACAATACACAGGATATGCTATAAATGTCTGATAAATGTGGTTCTAAACTCTGGGATGCAGTTCATACCTCTGAGACCCACTCCTATCTCTGAAGGCTCATTCACACGACCATATGGTTTTGCGATCCGTTTTTTAACAGATCTGTTTTTCTGTTTTTGGTTTCATTAGTGTTTCCGATCCACTTCTGTATGGTTTCCGTTTGTGATCCTTTTTTTGCGGATCGGAAATGGAAGCATATTATTTATAATGTTTTAACAGTAAGTACATGGAAAAAGTAGGCTGGGCATAACATTTTCAATAAATGCTTCCTCAAAAACTGAACAGATACGGAAGACATACGGATGCATTCCATATGCATTCAGTTTTTTTATACAGCCCCATTGACTTAAATGGAGCCACATGATTTGCGGGCAATAATAGGACATGACTCAAAATGTCGCGGAACAGAAAAACAGAATGCATACGGAGTACATTAGTTTTTTCCGCAGACCCATTGAAATGAATGGTTCCGTATACGGACGGTATACTGAACGCAAAAAACGGCCCGTATACGGAACGAAGAAAACATTTCTTGTGAACGAGCCCTAAGATGAAGTTTACTTCACAGATGCCATGTGTGGAGTGGTTGCCCTGCATGTGTGACTCTCTCTCAAATCATTCTATAGGTAACCCAAAAATATTTGTATGCTTGGGTATCTTCAGAACACCCAAAGAGGTGAAATGAGATAGACACATATGAGCATTTACTTCCATGGGTGTAGGAACCGCCAAAAATCTGGGGGGGGGGACAGCATTTTTGCTCACCGGGTATATTCTTAATCAGTAAACTGTGAGTTGTTTATATCGTTAAATTTTATGTGTGTGTGAGTTTGAAAAATCTCTTATATATAGTGATGAGCGGGAGGTGCCTTTTTCGATTTTGCGATATTTCGCGAATATTCGATTGAATATTCGTCGAAATCGAATATTCGTCATTATTCTATATTTTGCGAATGTTACGCGAATAGATATTCGCATCGCGAATTAAACTTAGAGCTGAGTTCCTAATGGTTGTAGCTTGTATTGCTAGAATTAACGAAGATAAAGAATATCACAAATATAGCGCTATATTCTCAATCTTCGTTATATTCTAGCAATACAACCATTAGGAACTGAGCTCTAAGTTTAATTCGCAATTCGAACATATACTCGCATTTCGAATTCAACTTAAAGCTGGGTTCCTAATGCTTGTATTTCTAGAATATAACGAATATCACGAATATAGCTCTATATTCTCAATCTTCGTTATATTGTAGCAACGACCATTAGGAACTCCGCTCTAAGTTTCATTCGCAAATCGAAGATATACTCGCATTGCGAATTGATCTTAGAGCTAAGTTCCTAATGTGGTTGTATTGCTAGAATATAACGAAGATGACGAATATCACAAATTCACGAATATAGCACTATATTCTCAATCTTCGTTATATTGTAGCAATACAACCATTAGTAACTCAGCTCTAAGTTGATTTCACAATGCGAGTATATGTTCCCATTGCAAATTCAACTTAAAGCTGGGTTCCTAATGGTTGTATTGCTAGAATATAACAAATATCGCAATGCGAATAATTCAGGTTATATTAATCGCATTGCGATTACAACTTAGTCAAATTTGTGAGATCGTGATTCTAACATCCGACAGTACATTTTAGCGCAGAGGCGTTCCCATTGGGATGGGGACGCTCCATGCACACGGACAGTCGGTAGAAGCGGCAACGTGCATTAACTGGAGCGGGCAGGAAGCCAGGAATCCTCCGGACAGGTAAGAACAGCTTTTGGGAAGTGGGAAGATAACCAGAGAGCAATAAGGATTAACAGCTAAAAAAAAAAAAAATATTGAATATTCGAAATAGCGAATATATACTGCTATATTCGCAATATTCGCAAATTATCAAAGTTGCGATATTCATGATAAAAATTCGCTATTCGAATATTCGCGCTCAACACTACTTATATATAATTTACTTACAGTTCTGAAGACTCAGGGGTGCTGGCTGGCTTGGCCTCAGGGGTGCTGGCTGGCTTGGCCGGGCAGAAGGAGTGTGGAAGACTCTGAGGCCTTTTTCTCCAAGCTGCTCTGGATCAGTGCTCTGGGCAGCTGGGCTCCGGGCTGGAAGTGGGCACAGACCACCAATCAGACCCCCAATGTTAATCAGACCTCAGCTAACAGCCCCAATAAGATCCCCAATGTTATTGAGACCTCAGATCACACCTCAGCTCAGACCCCAATATGAATGACCCCCAATCAGACCTCAGATAAGAGCCCCATGCCTCATAGCAGCCCCCAGTGCCTCTCAAGCACCCCCCAGCGCCTCTCATCAGCCAGTAATAACAGCCCCCCCCCCCAATCAGAACCCTGCTTAAAATATCCATGATGAGCCCTCCTAATTTTATATTACTATTTACACAGAAACAGACATAAGATGCTATATATGTGTCATCTAGAGATCCCCCCCATAACAGTGTTATCCACAGATACCCCCATAACAGTGCGTCATCCACAGATACATAAAAGTGCATCATCCCCAGATGCTTAACAGTGCGCAATCCACAGATGTCCCCATAACCGTGCGTCATCCACAGACGCCCCCATAACAGTGCGTCATCCACAGATACATAACAGTGCGTCATCCACAGATACATAACAGTGCATCATCCACAGATACATAACAATGCGCCATCCAAAGATAATAACAGTGCATAATCCACAGATACATAACAGTGTGTCATCCACAAATTTAAAAATGAATTCAAAAATGTGTCTCTCAAAAGAAATTTTAATCGTGGTTTTGGCGATATTTGGCTCAGTTGACAAAAAAGTTTGCCCACCACTGGCCTAGACCATTGCGCTGTTTAACAACACAGGTTCCACTCAGAACAGGCCTCACCATGGACAACCAAAGTTGAGCACACGTGCTCAGTGTCATATCCAGAGATTGTCTTTTCAAAATAGATTTTTGCATTGCTGCAGAGGCTAAAGGGGTAGGTGGGCAGCTAGTCAGTGCTCAGACCATATGCCGCACACTGCATTAAATTTGTCTGCATGGCTGTTGTCCCAGAAGGAAGCCTTTTATAAAGATGATGCTCAAGAAAGCGCACAAACATTATGCTGAAGACAAGCAGACTAAGGACATGGATTACTGGAACCATGGTCTGTGGTCTCATGAGACCAAGATAAACTTATTTGGTTTAGAATTCAGATGGTGGCAAGCGTGTGTGTCGGCAAACAGGTGAGGAGTACAAAGGCAAGTGTGTCTTGCCTACAGTAAAGCATGGTGGTGGGAGTGTCATGTTTGGGGCCCACATGAGTGCTCTTGGCTGTGGAGAGCTACAGTTCACTGATGGAATCATGAATGCCAACATGTATTGTGACATACTGAAGCAGAGTATGATCACCTCCCTTCAGAAACTAGACCGCAGGGCATTATTCCAACATGATAACGAACCCAAAACCCACTTCCAAGATGACCACTGCCTTGCTAAAGAAACTGAGGTTAAAAGTGCTTTTCTGGCCAAGCATGTCTCCAGAGCTAAACCCTATTGAGCATCTGTGGCGCATCCTCAAATTGAAGGTGGAGGAACGCAAGGTCTCTAACATCCACCAGCTCTGTGATGTTGTCATGGAGGAGTGGAAGAGGATTCCAGTAGCAACCTGTGAAGCTCTAGTGAACTCCATGCCCACAGACATGGATGAGACAACCAGTGCTGCGATAGGCAGGGAGGTGCCCTAGCTACATCAGGAGAACACCATTATGTGCTGGGCTGTAAATCAGGGTGGTTGTGTGTGACGGTCTCTGTCAGGAAAATGATCTTAGGGAGTAGTCAGGGACAGTGATAAATCAATTAGGGACAGTCAATTAATCAATCAAGCTTATTGCCAGGGAAAGTGAAGGGAAAGTCTAGGATTCTAAAGAAGAATTGTGTGTGTTGTGTATCATAGAGAGAAGCAGGGTAGCTGACAGAAAAGGGGAGAGTAGACAGGACCTAAGGCTGTGCTCACTATCAAAAGTGCAGGTGCACCTTAAAAGCAGCTACCTGCAAGCAAATAATTTCATTTTGTTTCCCCATTTTCACATAAATCCTTATATATTTGTGTGTGTGTGTGTGTGTTTGATTACTGCAGAAATACCCACAGTGTGGCAGCAATCTACTTGTGCGAATTGAGTCGCAATTAAAAAATTTTCTTTGGGGGGGTGCTTTAAATTTAATTAAGCAGCATATATATTTGAATATTGCAACAATATGCACAATGTGGAATGTATGTATGTATGTATGTATGTTAACATGAAATTGAGCATCACGCCTCAATCGTCCGTTTCAGTTTCTACACTGTTGGATTTATTTTTATGTAATTAAACATAAAAAATATATATATATATATATATATATATATAATTACTACAACACACAAGGTATAGCAGCCATCTACCTGTGTGTATTAAAACAGAAAACATCTGGCGGTCAGCAACAATGAGCACAACATTCCTGGCTGCCCTGAACCTGGGAGAAATAACACATGCTCCCTGCATAGCCTTTAAAAAAAATGCACTGGCTTGTGCAAGTTTCTGGCAATGTCCAGGAGACTGTCCCTCTTTTCAGGCACCAGCGTGTCTAAAAGGGAGGTCCCCTTTCCCTCCCAACACTATGATCAGCAGAAGCCACAGCAGCCATTTCAGTCGCCTCAACATGAGCAGTTTTTCCAGGTGCCACACCAGGCAAAGGCCAGTCAGCAAGCTGACATCCCCCACCTCAATGCCCAAGTTCAGGCCTAGCTAAACTCTGACCACTCTTTGGCACACAACCCATGGATTTCTGGGCAGGCAGACTAGGACAGTAGCCTGAACTGATGCAGCACACTATCTTCTCTCTTGCTAGGGCTCCAGTGTCATCTCAGATAGGGGTTTCAACTCCGCAGGGGACATGTTGACAACCCCAAACAGACTAAGCTGTTCTCCTCCAGTGTCTAAAACATCACTTCTTTCTAAATCAACCATGTCTGGATTCAGGGGGATTTTCACACTCCTCCGGCTGATTCCGGTATAGCCCACCTCGACTTTCTGACGGTGCCCCTTCTTGCCACTGTCGCTGATTGTCTGTTGTCTATCTGCCTAATATCACGTTCTATACAGATGCTGCAGCCTGCAAACATGCTATTTATGCCTCTCAAGCATCAATTTACGTGTATTCACTTTCCCCACAATTGAAATTAAATTTATTTTGTGCTGCGATGGAGGAAATTTCTTTAAGGTATAAATGTATGTGATTACTGTATCAACAACAACATTTTTTCACATTCCAGGTAAAGCTGGAACCTGCAATGCATTTTGCAACTGCCACTAATGCCTGAGGGTCAGTTCCGTGCACTTACTTTCCACGGTAAAAATTTTAAAATTCTTTGGGGGCAGGGGGTTAACAAGGTTTAAATTTTTAAATTTTTTTGGCCCCTCAATTCCATTTTTTTGAAGGCGCAGCATAGTTCTACTGAATTACTGCATCAATACCACAATTTTCTCACAATTGAGGCAAAGTTGGAGCCTGCAATGCATCATGGCACTAATGCATGAGGGTCAGTTTCCATGTATTTACTTTCCACACAGTTGAAATTTATAAACTTTTTTTTAATTTTACAGCGCACGGGATTTTGTGCGAGACCTTCAATCAAGATGGCGGTGGCTGGCCGTTCAGGGAAACTTGATTTGTCCCCACAAAGAAAAAGGAAATTTTACTTCTCTGCAAATCAAATTTTCCCTGAAATTCGTATCAAAGTCCAAATTGTGGACTTTGAATTGCGCAACACCACTTATCACTGTAACTTTGTACAAAGCAAGTAGATCTACACAATCTTATGGGCCTATATTTTTGCCCAAGACAGGCAGGAAGTAAATCGATCTGAATATATTCGGGGTGAATTACATTAAAAAAATAGCTATTCCCTGGCTGCTGAGAGCCTTTATAGTGGTGTAGAACACTGTGCAGTAACATGTATAGGGAGCCTGCTTTGGTAGTGAAATAATATTGTACGTCCGTATGACATGGAGATGACAGGCGTCACTCTTAGAATCACTACCCACACTTCACTTATTTGGGCAGTCACGGGGCCAAAACTGACCAAACAACTCAAGTATGAACTCAGCCTTACATGTCAATGATAGTGTCAAGAATAAGCACACTCCTTTTACACCGTCGTCAGCTGATTCCACATAGATGTCTACAGAACCTGTTCTATTAAAAGCTTAAACAAATAGAGCCCCCCTGACAGAGTGGAGAGGGTGTCAGCAATACGTTTGTGTTGACGTCACAGATTATTTTGCCCTATCTCTGATCCGTCAGAAAAATAACCCCCAAAAACAGATCCTGTCTGTTGAGCATTTGTCTTCACTCGGTCAGCATTTGGTCAGTAATCCATCAGTATTGTAACGCCAAAAAAACCCAGGAGTGTGTTTTGTACCCACTCCTGCTTTTGGCTACCAAATCACAAGCCAATTCTGATAGGACCATACAGGCCGTACAGCTGCTACACAGAGAGGATCCTTTGTGTGTCTCATTTTTCCTTCCTTCTGAAAGATCAGAAAAAGGGTCAAATAAAAGATGATGTCAGCCAAGCCAGGGTGGCATAATAACAGAGTATGGAAGTGGGAGCAGCAACATCCGGAGGCCACAGAGTGGCACAATGACAGAGTCTGAAAGGTGTCAGCAGCATGAGGAGGCCACAGAGTGGCACTATGACGAAAGATTGCGGAGGTGGCAGCAGCATCAGGACGAGGCCAGAGGGTGTAACAATGAGTCTGGAGGTGGTGGCAGCATCAGGAGGTCACAGAGTGACAAAATTACAGAGTCTGGAGAGGGCGGCAGCATCAGGAGGTCACAAAGTGGCACAATGACAGAGTCTGGAGGTGGCAGCAGCATCAGGAGATCACAGAGTGGCACAATGACAGAGTCTGGAGGTGGCGGCAGCATAAGGAGGTCACAGAGTGGCAAAATGACAGAGTGTAGAGGTGGCGGCAGCATCAGGAGGAGGCCAAAGAGTTGTACAATAACAGTGTCAAGGTTGCGGCGGCATCAGGAGGCCACAGAGCGGCACAATGACAGTCTGGAGATGGCAGCAGGATCAGGAGGTCACAGAGTGGCACAATGACAGAGTCTGGAGATGGCGGCAGCATCAGGAGGTCACAAACTGGCACAATGACAGAGTCTGGAGATGGCAGCAGCATCAGGAGCCCACAGAGTGGCACAATGACAGTGTGGAGGTGGCGGTAGCATCAGGAGGAGGCCATAGAGTGGCAACAAGACAGAGTGTGGAGGTGGGTGGCAATAACAGTACCACTGATGATAGTGGGTATAAGAAGGAGCACTTGACATCAGATGTGTGGCATCAGGCAGGTTTCACTGGCAGCATCAGAATAGTAGCTGAGGCAGGTAGCCAGAAAAAAATGGTCTCCTATGTCAAGGTTTGGATGATTCAGCATGGATGATCTAATCTGATGCATCAGGCATTGGAGGGTGGAAATCCTGGCTGATCCACACCTGATTCATCTTGACAAAGGTCAGTCTCTCCACATTTTCGGTGGACAGGCGAGTTCTTCTTGGGGTAATTATGGCCCCCACCGCACTAAACACGAGCTCTAATGCCACACTACTGGCCTGGCAGGACAGTTCTTCCATGGCAAAGTTGGCCAGTTGCGGCCACAAATCCAGTTTGTCTGCCCAGTAGTCCACAGGATCTTCAATATGGGGTGGCAGGGTGCTTTCCAAGTATGCCACCACCTGCTGGTTCAGGTCCTAAACCAGGTCTAGCTGCTGCCGCTGGTGAGTACTTTCTTCACTATGCGGGTGAAGAAAGCTGCTTATCAGTGACTCTAGACTCAGGCTGCTGCTGATAGAGCTGGTACTGCTCCTTCCACCCCCAACAGCCATGGCAGTGGAATGTGAGCGCAGAGGGGCCCCCATTCGGACCTGCAATAGGATGGACGATGGTGCAGATAGGCAGCGGCCAACTGACTACATTGAATGTCTCTATAGTAGTTCAGTTTGTCCTCCCTCTCCACGGGTGTAAAAAAAGGCCCCCATTTTGGACCGGTAGCAAGGGTCTAACAAGGTGGAGAGCCAGAAGTGATCCCTCTGCCAAATGGTGACAATTCAGCTGTCATTACGCAGGCAAGTGAGCATGCATCGGGCCATTTGTGCCAGTGACTCAGAGCGACTGCCTCCCTCCATCTCCACTGCATACTGCCATGGTGTGTCCGGGTCCTCTGTCTCATCTTCCTCATCACCCTTTAGCTCCTCTGGCTGCTCCTGCTCCTCGTCTCCCATCACCTCTGTAGAAAAAGCACCCCTTTTGCTACACATTGCTTGTGCTCCAATGTCCTCCTCCTCCTCCAGTTCAGCCCCCATAGGGCTCATGTGGCTGTGAGATATAGGCGCCATGTCTCCAGTCCGCTGACCAGCCAGATTTACCAGCATCTGTTCCAGGACGTGAAGCAGTGGAATGACATTGTTCATCCTGTAGTCCTGGTGACTGACAAATAACATGGCATCCTCAAAGGGCCTCAGAAAACGGCAGGTGTCACGCATGAGATGCCACTGGCTGACATCGAAGTTACACAGGGGAGTACTCCTGTCCGCTTGGATCATTAAGAAATTGTTTATGACCTTTCTCTGCTTGTTCCACCTGTTGGAATTCCACCCTCCATATGTTAGACCGACTATACAATCACATACCAGCCTATGTTGGGGGATGCCGTTCTGCCGCTGCAGTTTAAGCATGGTGTGCTTTGCGGTGTACGAGTGGCTGAAGTGCATGCAAAGTTTCCTGGCCATTTTTAGGATGTTTTGCAGATAGTTGGAAGACTTCAGGAACCTCTTGACAACCATATTGAACACATGTGCCATACAGGGTACATGGCTCAGCCTCCTTAGACGTAGCGCCGACAGAATGTTCTTCCCATTGTCGGTCACTATTGTCGGTCACCATTGTTCGTATTTTCAGCCAGGATTCAATTTCTTGACACAGGATACGGAGCAGTTCCTCCCCTGTGTGACTCAATTCGCCCAGGGAAACGAGGTGCAGAACAGCATTACACCGCCGTGCCCTGCACATGTGGTATGCTGGATGTCCCCTGTGAAATGTCTCTGCAGTGGTGGCTGAGGACACAGTGGAGGATGAGGAGGCAGAGGGGGACATCGCAGGACCAACGGCGTGGTAATGCGGAGGTGGAAGCGGCATCACCTGGCCAAGTTGCTGGTGTGGCTGTGCAAGAACCACATTCACCCAGGGGGCCGTGAAGGACATGTATTGGCCCTGACCGTAGTTACAGCTCCACACATCGGCGCTGCCATGCACTTTGGCAGACACTGACAGGCTCAAGGACTGTTCTACATGTGTGTGCAGGGATGTTACTGCCTTTTTGGCAAAGAAATGAGGGTTTGGGACTCTCCAACTCAGCTTGGCAAAAGCCATCAGTTCTCAGAAACGTGCAGAGTTCCCCACTTTGAAAGGGAGGGACTGCAGCACCAGCAACTTGGACAGGAGCACATTCAGCTTCTGCGCCGTTGGATGCGTGCATGCATACTTTCGTCTCTTGGCAATCACTTCGGGGATTGATTGCTGACAGAATGACTAATGAGTAGAAGGAGGACGACGAGCAGTAGCATCAGGACCAGCAGATGATGAGAAGGACAGACAGCTACCTTCGTCTGAGATGGTGGAGCCTTGACTGCCTGAAATCGGGTGCATGTCACTGGGTGATGCTGCGATTGCTGCAGCAGGCTGGACCACCACATCGGAGCTCCCAGGTCTCTTTATGGTGACGCTGCATGTTGATGCAGGGCCGTGGTGCCAACATTGGCACCCTGACCACGCTTCACCTTTTGCTCTACATATGGCCATGTTCAACTCCTCCGGTTGCTTAACAAAAAACTGCCACTCCGCCTAGTAGGTGATTTTACCCCGAACACTCCGCACTGACTGACTGCTACCGCCACTGCCTCCGTGAACCCATGCACTGCTACTTCCCGGGCAGGTAGGCTCCTGCGAAGCGGGTAGTTTACAATGGGGACGTTTCATTCCCTAAGTGCCGCTGCTGCCACCCTGCTGACTTCCAGCCATGCTAGCGACTTGCTGGCTCATGGGCAAGCTGCCACCCTCTCCGCCGATGATGAAGCCCCTTTGTCACCCGGCTCACAAGTGCGATAAGCTACATCATCATCATCGAGTACTGTCTGCACGTCCCTGATGTCCTCCTTAACCGCTCGCAACACCAGCTCCCACGCCACTCTACTCATCATCAGTACTTTCCCGCCTAGAGGAGGAAACGGCGGATGTCTCCTCCAGATCTTGGCTGTGCAGTAGATGCTGACTGTCCTCTAGTAGCTCATCCTCGCTGAAAAATAGAGCCGAGCACACAGCATATAATACTTCTCTGGCTGAAGGAACAGAAAAGGAGAGAGGCAGGTTGGGGACAGGTGAAGGCACAGGGCCTACTACCGGGCCATGAAAACTAAGTGTCATGTCAGAGGAATCCACCGACTCTTGGCTGGGGGTGTCTGATGTCACTGGGACGAAGTGGATGACTGAGTCAATCATTCAAGAGCCGCTGGGTTGCTGGTCAAGACACGACCGTTAGATGACACTGGGAGCTCAGGCCTCTCGCTGCTAACCCTGCTGCCACGCCCCCTTACTCTGCTACGACCTCTTCCTGTGCCAGAAACATTTATGCCTCTGCCACGCCCCTGTGCAGGGCCTGGCACTTTTCTGCCTGACATACGATCAAATAATCAAATGTTAGATTAAATATTTTTTATTTTGCCATTAATTACTCGGCAAACTGAGCTACAACATATATCAATGCAACGCAGAACGTCATTTAGGCCCAAATTTTGATCTACTTTTACACAACAGGCTTTTCAACAGATATATGCAACGCTGGATGGCAAATATACCTGTATTTTTATTTCGCCACCAATACACTGAAAACAGGGCTTCACAATATATTACTGCACCGCAGAACATCAAATAGGCCCAAATTTTGTTCTACTTTAACACAACAGGCTTTTCAACAGAGAAGTATAACGCTGGACAGCAAATCTATTTTTATTTTGCCACTAATACACTGAAAACAGGGCTTCAGAATATGTCACTGCACGGCAGAATGTCAATAAGGCCCAAAGCTTTTCAACAGATATATGCAACGCTGGACTGCAAATATATTTTTATGTCGCCACTAATGCACTGAAAACAGGACTTCACAATATATCACTGCACAACAGAAGGTCAATTAGGCCCAAATTTTGTTCTACTTTTACACAACAGGCTTTTCAACAGGGAAGTACAACACTGGACGGCGAATATATTTTTATTTTGCCAGTAATACACTGAAAACAGGGCTTCAGAATATATGACTGCACCGCAGAAGGTCAATTAAGCCCAATTTTTTTTCTAGTTTTACACAATCGGCTTTTCAACAGATATATGCAACGTTGGACGGCGAATATATTTTTATTTCGCCACTAATATACTGCAAACAGGGCTTTCCAATATAACACTGCATCGCAGAACATTAATTAGGCCCAAATTTTGTTCTACTTTTACACAACAGGCTTTTCAACAGGGAAGTACAACACTGGACGGCGAATATATGACTGCACCGCAGAAGGTCAATTAAGCCCAATTTTTTTTTCTAGTTTTACACAATAGGCTTTTCAACAGATATATGCAACGTTGGACGGCGAATATATTTTTATTTCGCCACTAATACACTGCAAACAGGGCTTCCCAATATAACACTGCATCACAAAACGTCAATTAGGCCCAAATTTTGTTCTACTTTTACACAACAGGCTTTTCAACAGAGAAGTACATCGTTGGACGGCGAATATATTTTTATTTTGCCACTAAGACACGGCAAACAGGGCATCCGAATATATCACTGCACCCCTGAGCGACAAAGATATTTTTTTCTTAATCCACTAATACACGGAAAAAAAGCTTTAAAACAGATAACTACAACGGAGAGCGGCAAATATATATTTTTCTTTTTCCACTAATACACGTAAAAAAGGGCTTTAAAACAGATAACTGCACCACTGAGTGGCAAATCTATTTTACTTTTGCCACCAATACACGACAAAAATGGCTGCAATTTTCGCCCTTCACCAGACAACGGCTAATAAACCCTTTTTTCCCACTAATGCAAGCCAAAAAATGCTTTTGAACATATAACTGCACCGCACAAGGGCAAATAAAACATAGATATATTTCCTTGTAATAAACCCTGTTAATGCCTGTATCAAACAGCACTTGCACCCTAATAAGACAGGTTTTCTGGAATTACAGATCTGTATAATGGCAATTTTGATCCCCAGTCAGTGCAGCAAGGTGTAATCGGATTGTTCCTATTACCCAGGCTGTCACCTCCCCGACTGAACCCTGTACAACACAAATGCTAGTTGAATGATTCCTCCTTATTCTTTCCCTACACCTTGAGTAATCTTTTCCTGCACTTGTAAATTGTTTTTTTTCTGTACAATCAAGTCTTTCCTATCACTGTCCCTAGCGCCTGCACACGTCTCTCCCTGCACTAAGCACGCTGGTGAATGGCAAAATCTAAGATGGCCGCCATATTTATAGGGCTGTGACATCACAGGGCTGGCTGGCTGCTGATTGGCTGCATTGATGTCAGTATGGGTGATCCCGCCTTCCCAGAGGACTTTGCACCATGTCCTCACACCTGTAGCAGCCATTTTAGGAAAAAATGTGATTGTTACCACGAAGCGCGAGGAAATTTGCATTTGGCACAAATCAATTTTTCCCTGAAATTCAGATCGAATTCCACTTCGTCAGCTTCGATTTGCTTATCTCTAGTTATCGTGTTAAGTGAAATGTTCTGATGTACTATATTAGTATGACTAATGACATTGTATGGACAAGCAAGATTTAAAAACCTTGTCTCCAGCCCTTAGGATACTAGAACATGGACCTAGGTCTGCCCCTTTGTTAGGGTAGAGATAGAACCTACATGTACCTACGCCTCAAAGCTATGCCTGAGGTCAGAGAACCTCCATCTCTGAGGTTTCACAATAATTTCCACAGCATATTACTCTGAAGAGAGAGAGAGGGAACTAACAGATCCAGAATTTGAGTCAGACGGCAAGGTATTGTGTACGTTTATGACAGAGAGATATAGGGACCTTCCTGCAGGGAGAAAGAATATTTCTAATGCACCCTTCCACATTTTTAGATGGTTTTGCCAGCCTAATCTTAATTCTGTACCCGGCAGCCCAGGAACTACAGAAACATTTAAAAGAAGCTTTAATAGAGACTTAACAGAGATACAGAGGGAAGGAATACTATAGCCTCCATCATAAGTTGCTATTGGGAGGAATTGCACTGTAAACTATTTTTGAGAATTGTGCCTTGTTGCTGTCTGATGTATTGCTATGCCTATTCAGCATTTTAGCTAAGAGAAATTTATCTATTTACAACTGGCCTGGTTGCTGATTCCAACATACATCGGACACTCCACCTCCTGCCTTGCACTCGGACCAACACTTCACACCCAGGGCCCTCCAGCTACCATCAGGCAAGTATTGTTGTGAGCATTGCCTCTGTTCAGTGATCAATTATAATTGTCAGAGCTACTCCCACTCCCATTCTCCACTTGTTCCTCCTTGGCTCACTGCACTCTATTTTGATATGTATTTGCTATCATTTGATAAAGTAATAGAAATATGAATGTATGTCTAAACTTCTAGATGAATTCTACGTGTCTATTATTTGCTAATGGGAATAATTGTACTACACTGTTCATGGTGCTTTACAGGAGACTAATTAAGTGGGAACATTGAAAGTATTACCTAAAATTAGTTTTTAAACTGTTGCAGAATGGTATGTGCCCCAGGGAGATACAATTTGTTTGACCAGACTGATACATCTAATTAAAAGTAGCCCTGTGTTTTATTAATATAACTTTAATTTCCATATTCTGCACAATGTGGTGTTTCACAATTAATTATTTTTCTTGGCCTTTTTGGCATAATTTCTAATTGCATCATCACTGTTAGCTTGTGACCTTTTTGTATTGCTTTGTTTCTCATATATGGCTCACTTGGAGAACTCACAAATACTGACAAATTAAAAGTTGATTTATTGATGCTATAATTAAGTTGAGCCATGGTTCATTGGTAAATATTCAATTTTTTTACTGTATTATTGATTCAGATACTATTATTTTACATTTATACAACTAATTTTGAATGAACACCCATTGCTGAACCGAATGTGCATGCTACACGGATCTGCTTTCTAGTAAATGTTTTCATGTAATGTTTCCCCTCTATGATCTACCAAAATCGGATTCTTCTTTTGAACAACAAAGATGTAAAGGAAATAAAATTTTCTAACTATTATGTACATGGGGCTTTTAAGGGAATTGGTCACCAGGAAATTCACTGTTCAGCCAGGTACACTTTTAAGGTGAATGTAATAATTTTCACTTGAGTTACTTCATTCTGGAGAAAAAATACTTTTTGCCCACGTGCAATTGAGCAGTCTTGTGCACTGTGGTTGACCACAAACCATTCTGTGCACCCTTGCTCCTCTTGCTTCCTCTGTCAGTCCTCCCTCTCCTGCTTGATTGACAAGACCAGGTTACTGCATAGTTATCCTTCCTGGTCCTGTTAAATAATAAGGGGAGGGAAGGGCTGGCAGAGGAAGCAGGAGGATTTTTGGGAAAAGATTCTGTATTTTGTATTTCATTCATTAAATTTCTTCTTATTCTAGATTTTAAAGTCCAGGAGGCGGTCCTATCAGTGATTGACAGCCTTCCGTCTATGACTGTGTATATAGAGATAGCTGTCAATCACTGATAGGACTGCCTCCTGGACTTAAAAGCCCAGGAGGGGCACTGAAATAAATGTATAGATTACAGGTTTTACTGATTTTTAACCCCTAAGATTCTACTGCCAATTGCAACCTTGGCATCTGTGGGGGTAAGACAGAGAAAGTGATCTCCCTTTGTCCCCCGATCAGAGTTTCCATGATGAAATGGAGTGGCAGCAATCAGTTGCCTTGACAGCCTGGGATCTTGTGATCTTCCCAGATCTGTCATGGCTAGCTCCCTGCGAACCTGTGTCTAAGGTATAGCTTTACAGGCAGTGTGTCAGAATCCGATAGACCACAAAAGTATACTATTGTGATCTATGGCAGTGTTCCCCAATTCTATGTGCTGTTTAGTGAAAATGTAGTGTTAACAGGTTTATCTACTGTCACCAGAATCTATATCAGACAGGGTGGCTGGGACCTGTAGTTCTTCAGGAGCTAGTAAACTCTGCATTGCTTTTCTGTCATTTCATTTGTTTTTGCAGTAAAAAACATGTCCATTGGGGGAGGCAGGCTTAGATGTCCTGAATTTTCCTAAAACTTTAGTAAGTATAGAGTTGGCATGGCTTATGGGAATTTTTTGGGGATTTGTTCATGTAGTTGCTTACCCCATGTGTATCTTCCAATGCTTTTTTCCCCAGTTAGACTCTTTTAACCAGTTTTCACTATTTAGACAAATCACTTCTTGTTTCCATACCATATACTGTACAATACTTCATGTTGCTGTATCCAACCAAACCCATGATGCCTTTCTTTGCTATAGTTCCAGCACTGCCCCTAACAACACCCAGTTAGTTTATAGCTCCTCCCACTCAGCTAGTTACAAAAACACTCCCCTATCACCATCCCTAAAAACACCCAGCTAGTCTATAGCTCCTCCCACCCAGCTAGTTACATAGACACTCCCCTATCACTGCCCCTAACACCCAGCTAGTTTATAGCTCCTCCCACTCAGCTAGTTACATAGACACTTCCCTATCACTGCCCCTAACAACACCCAGCTAGTTCATAGCCCCTCCCACCCGCTAGTTACATAGACATTCCCATATCACCGCCTCTAACAACATCCAGCTAGTTTATAGCTCCTCCCACTCAGCTAGTTACATAGACACTCCCCTATCACTGCCCCTGTTGCTTCTTTGACACGTCTATGG
Source organism: Bufotes viridis (assembly GCA_033119425.1). Lineage (NCBI taxonomy): Eukaryota > Metazoa > Chordata > Amphibia > Anura > Bufonidae > Bufotes > Bufotes viridis. Next base: position 132,886,176 of record CM065592.1, read on the forward strand.
GCATGATGTCACAGGAAATAAGAAAGAGCTGCATCGACATGGTCATGTGACCATGGTCCAGAACAAAAGATACCAGCAAAAAAGGTAAAAGAAATACATTACAAAATTACAGCTACCTTCATAAATTATTATTTTAAAGGATGTTGAAGCAAACTGAAAAAAGCAATTCACAGAAAAAACTAGATAAAACATCCTGCGCGATATGATATTGAGTGCGCGGATGAACATGGCTGCATTTATCAAATCACAGAAAATGGTGCACTAAAATAAATGCAAACATTATGTGGAATAAGCCCTCATTCTGATAACATCTGAGACACTTAGTCAACATATTTTGATCAAAACACATCTAAGCCCACCCACCAAGCGACAAGCTGGTCTCAGTCCAGGCGGGTACCTACGCTAAACCTATTAATGCTGTTGCGCATTTTTTCTACAGGAGCGCAGTCCCGCACATATGGTGTGTTGCCCCTTGTTACCTCCATGTGCTTCAGCAACCGGTGGGAGGAGGGACACACACACCTATATGTACCACCTTAATCAAGGTCGCCTATTAGATGGGCGGGACACTAGTGCACATGAATCTCACCCCTGTATAGGAGCGTATTCACACATGAAGGTGCCACTCCTTCAAGACAAGTTAAACAATTCACAGAAAAACTAGATAAAACATCCTGCGCGATATGATATTGAGTGCGCGGATGAACATAGCTGCATTTATCAAATCACAGAAAATGGTGCACTAAAATAAATGCAAACATTATGTGGAATAAGCCCTCATTCTGATAACGTCTGAGACACTTAGTCAACATATTTTGATCAAAACACATCTAAGCCCACCCACCAAGCGACAAGGTGGTCTCAGTCCAGGCGGGTACCTACGCTAAACCTATTAATGCTGTTGCGCATTTTTTCTACAGGAGCGCAGTCCCGCACATATGGTGTGTTGCCCCTTGTTACCTCCATGTGCTTCAGCAACCGGTGGGAGGAGGGACACACACACCTATTTGTACCACCTTAATCAAGGTCGCCTATTAGATGGGCGGGACACTAGTGCACATGAATCTCACCCCTGTATAGGAGCATATTCACACATGAAGGTGCCACTCCTTCAAGACAAGTTAAACAATTCACAGAAAAAACTAGATAAAACATCCTGCGCGATATGATATTGAGTGCGCGAATGAACATGGCTGCATTTATCAAATCACAGAAAATGGTGCACTAAAATAAATGCAAACATTATGTGGAATAAGCCCTCATTCTGATAACGTCTGAGACACTTAGTCAACATATTTTGATCAAAACACATCTAAGCCCACCCACCAAGCGGCAAGGTGGTCTCAGTCCAGGCGGGTACCTACGCTAAACCTATTAATGCTGTTGCGCATTTTTTCTACAGGAGCGCAGTCTCGCACATATTAAACTTAAAAAAAGCGCAGTCCCGCACATATTAAACTGAAAAAAGCACTTTAAACAATTAGGACAAAGACATATAATAATGCTTTATCACATTGCCAGTGTCCCTCACTATACCAGCCATATCACTCCCTGGCTATGCCAGCCCCAGTGCCCCATCATACTTTCAGCTAAAGAGCCCAAGAGCCTTTCAGACTAAGCTTGCTCCCTGCTCAGCATGCAGAAAAGGAGATTGCGGCTGCTTGTGTACACAGCATGGGTGATGTGGCTACAAAGATCCTGGCAAACACTGCACAGATTTGCTGGATTAATGTGTAAAGTATAACCTTTCATCTCCCAAAGGTTGCCAGAAAAATCAGTCACAAAAAAAGCCAACTGATATGTGGTATTAAATTAGACTAGATAGTCCAAATAGGATGCCGCTTTGTCATTCAGCAGCAGCCACTGTGCTAAATTTGGTTCATCTTTTGATTATCTAGTTTAAGTTTACACTGTCTACCTTTACCTTTTAGGCTACTTTCACACTCGCGTTTGGTGCGGATCCGTCATGGATCTGCACAAACGCATCCTTTCAGATAATATAACCGCATGCATCCGTTCAGAACGGATCCGTTTGTATTATCTTTAACATAGCCAAACCGGATCCGTCTTGAACACCATTGAAAGTCAATGAGGGACGGATCCGTTGTCTATTGTGCCATATTGTGTCAGTGAAAACGGATCCATCCCCATTGACTTACATTGCGTGTCAGGACGGATCCGTTTGGCTCATTTTCGTCAGGCGCGCACCAAAACGCTGCAAGCAGCATTTTGTTGTCCGCCTCCAAAGCGGAATGGAGGCAGAACGGAGCCAAACTGATGCATTCTGAGCAGATCCTTATCCATTCAGAATGCATTAAGTGCAAAACTGATGCATTTTGGACCGCTTGTGAGAGCCCTGAACAGATCTCACAAATGGAAACCAAAACGCCAGTGTGGAAGTAGCATTGGACAGTATTAGCTCACTTGTCCTACAATATGTACACACAGAACAGTAAATGCTGTATCCACACAGCTACACTGCCAGGAACTTATATTGACACAGAGCTCGGAGCTTCCTGTGTTAAAGGCAAAAACTGAAATGCCCTCCCTTCCCCCATCGGTGTTAAATTCTCTCTCTCTCACTATATATATATATATATATATATATATATATATATATATATATATATATATAACAAGAAAAATAGAGCAGCACTCCAAAAGTGGATAAAAAACAAAAGTCTTACTTTATTCACCCAAAGGCATGGCAACGTTTCAGCTCCTGTACCGGAGCCTTTCTCAAGCAAACTGTGCAGTGCATACAAACATTATATAGTCAGTGAATGGTGACATCATCATCAAGCGTCATTACAATTCATTAACCCTTTACATATATATATCATTAAATCGGTCATATAACAAACTCCACAAAGTGTTGTCCCATAATTAATATAAATGTTCATAGGTGCAATATACAGTAATTCATGTGTTACAAACATTACTTAAATTAATTCATCAGTGATTCCGTACAAAGTCCATGTATCAAAAAAGTGCTGGTGCATAATTAGTTAAAGTTTCTAATCGTCACAGGGAGATGACGATACTCCAGGCACATACCCCTGTCCGGAAGCTCCAAGGCGACTACAGGAGAAACATTCAGCGCCGTGCAAGTCGGCGTCCGGAAGTATCGTACTGCGCATGTCAAACAAGGCGTGCGACATGACGTCACCCGCTGTTGAGCGATACGCACATACGTCATCCCATCTAGATATTCCCGTGTCTGCGCAGTGCCACACATACAACTCAGGCCGCCATCTTGGTTGAAGGAAACCGTGTCCGGTGCCCACATACACACTGACGGCAGCCCGAACCATCCACAACTCACCCATAGGATACTCTGCCCACTATAATCCCAAGCCAGAGGTCGACGTGATATTTCACACGCCCACCCCCAACCAAAGGGTACTGAGGATCAAGTGCCCGTGTATAACAGGCCCCTGACCCAAATCACAGTGTTGGCAGAAGGAGGGTTCTCCTCCAAGGGATACAACATACACCATCATCAGGCACCATAAAAATATTGTAGAGACAAAGCGGGATTTAATTGGACACTAATACGATGTCCTCAAGAGTCGCCTGTTGCATCACTTCTAGGGGCAATAGATGACTGGAAATCAGCCGTCTCCCTGCGAAGAACAAAAGAGAAAGAAGATTCATTAAAGCATTTATATTTTTTGAAAACTATACTGTACAGTTATCTCACTCAACAATATTCACAGTGTGAACCCTCCGGGGTGGGGGGGGAAGGGGGAGAGAAGCAGGGCAAGCATTTCCCTCAACACACACCCAATCTATAGTCAATGTTTAAACCCTGGGGAACAGAGAACCCAGTGTGTAAATCCAGTAGAGTTCCCTTTTTTTAAAAGGGCAACTCTGTTACCACCCCGTCTGGGTATAGGTACATGGTCAATTATCCAGCATCGTAAATCCCTTTCGCTATGTTTTTGTCATGAAAATGTCTTGATACCGGTAGATCAAGTCGATTTTTTCGGATCGTGTTTCTATGATTATTAAGGCGAGTTTTCAAGTCTGTGGATGTCTCACCAACATATAAGACCTCACACGGACATGATAATATGTATACAACGTATTCGAATTGCAAGTTAAATGATGTCTAATAGGGTATGTATTTCCCGTGATGGGATGCACAAATTCTCTACTCTTTCTTATGTATTTACAGTTAACACATCCCAAGCATGGGAAACACCCCGTGCTTGGGTGTGAAAGAGTCGTCTGTCTGACTACTTTCCTTGGTCCAAGGTCAGCTCTAATTAATTGATCCTTGAGGCTTTTGGATCGCCTATAGGAGAACAAAGGGGATTACAAAATTCAGGTACATCTCTAATGGATTTTCCCAAAATGGGCCAATGTTTTTTAATGATGGACCCTATTTTCTGACTGCTCTCCGTGTACATAGAGATAAACGGAATACGGGGTTTTGTTGGTTTAATTCTATTCTGATGTAATAACAAACCTCTGTCCAAACCAGAGACATTTTTCTTGTGCTTTCCCAACAAGGGATCCGGATAGCCACGTTGCTTGAACTTAGTTACCATGACGTCTAATGTTTGTTCCACCTCAAGTTCATTTGACACAATACGTTTGGCCCTTAACATTTGTGAATATGGCAAGGATTGAATCATCCTCTTTGGGTGATTGCTAGTATACATTAAAGTTGTATTACGATCAGTTGGTTTGACAAACAATCTTGTTTCAAACTTTCCTTTGTCCCATACCACCTCTGTGTCTAGAAACTGAAGACTTTCCCTCGAGAACACTAACGTAAACTTTAGGGACTCATGTACGTCATTTAAATAGTTGTGGAATGCATGTAGCTGCACTTCCGATCCAGTCCATATGAGGAAGACGTCGTCTATGTACCGCCACCACACCAAAACATGTTGGAAGTGGTGCGATCCATAGACGGCGTCCTCCTCAAACGCCGCATATATATATTAGCGTACGTTGGGGCCATATTAGACCCCATCGCCACGCCCCTTTTTGTCTATAGAAAGTGTCCTCAAAGAGGAAGTAATTATAGTCCAGAATAATCCTTAAGAGCCGCAAAATAAACTGCGTGCCCTCCTCAGATATGGTGGATAATGTCAACATATGTTCAACCGCCTCCAAACCTCTCGTATGCTCAATGGAGGTATATAGTGAGGTGACATCAAAAGAAGCAATGATCACCTCACTGTAACCCGTCACGTTCAAAGCCTGCAGTTTGTTGAGAAAATCCACCGTATCCTTTACATATGATTTGGCGCCAATTGAGAAACCCCTTAATACCCTATCCAAAAAAATAGCTGGATGGCTAAAGATAGAATCAGATCCAGACACTATAGGTCTGCCAGGGGATCGATGAGTGACTTGTGTATCTTAGGAAGGATATATAAAACCGGAGTTACCGGATGAGTGACTGTCAGATACTGTAACAAGTCCCCATCGATCACCCCGGCCCCACAGGCATCATTGAGACAGTCCCGTATGAGTATAGCAATTTTAAACTTGGGATCACCATTTAATTCCTCATAGACATTCCTATCAGCCAATTGTCGTGCAACCTCATTGACATATTTATGTTTGTCCATGACAACACCGGCGCCTCCCTTGTCCGCCGGTTTGAGGACAAGGGAGGCATCATGTCTCAGGGACTTCAAGGCATCTGCTTCATCCTTTCTTAAATTAGGATGTAAAAATTGACCTCCATCATTCACAGTTTTTAATTCTTCTATATCACGTATAACATTACGCATGAATATATCTACTGCTGGTTCGTTCACCTTGGGGTTAAAGTAACTCCCCTGACTAAGAGCTAACTTCCCCAAAGTAAACTCGCCAGTAAGTGGCCCCATATTCCTGCTTTCCTTATTCTTAAACCACACTTTCAATTTGATAGAACGAAAAAAATCAAACAGATCATTATCAATCATCATCCAGTTAACATGTGTATTAGGACAAAAGGAAAAACCCTTGTTTAAAACACTCACTTCAGTTGTCGTAAGAGTCCTGGAGGATAAATTCACTACATTTGTTTCTTGGTGATTTTCTGTGATCTGGTGTTCAGTGTAGGTTTCTTTAGTTGAGTTCCGATGTTGTCGTCTGTGCCTACGGCCCCCTCTCCCTCAATGAGGTTGCACGACAATTGGCTGATAGGAATGTCTATGAGGAATTAAATGGTGACCCCAAGTTTAAAATTGCTATACTCATACGGGACTGTCTCAATGATGCCTGTGGGGCCGGGGTGATCGATGGGGACTTGTTACAGTATCTGACAGTCACTCATCCGGTAACTCCGGTTTTATATATCCTTCCTAAGATACACAAGTCACTCATTGATCCCCCTGGCAGACCTATAGTGTCTGGATCTGATTCTATCTTTAGCCATCCAGCTATTTTTTTGGATAGGGTATTAAGGGGTTTCTCAATTGGCGCCAAATCATATGTAAAGGATACGGTGGATTTTCTCAACAAACTGCAGGCTTTGAACGTGACGGGTTACAGTGAGGTGATCATTGCTTCTTTTGATGTCACCTCACTATATACCTCCATTGAGCATACGAGAGGTTTGGAGGCGGTTGAACATATGTTGACATTATCCACCATATCTGAGGAGGGCACGCAGTTTATTTTGCGGCTCTTAAGGATCATTCTGGACTATAATTACTTCCTCTTTGAGGACACTTTCTACAGACAAAAAAGGGGCGTGGCGATGGGGTCTAATATGGCCCCAACGTACGCTAATATATATATGCGAAGCGTTGAGGAGGACGCCGTCTATGGATCGCACCACTTCCAACATGTTTTGGTGTGGTGGCGGTACATAGACGACGCCTTCCTCATATGGACTGGATCGGAAGTGCAGCTACATGCATTCCACAACTATTTAAATGACGTACATGAGTCCCTAAAGTTTACGTTAGTGTTCTCGAGGGAAAGTCTTCAGTTTCTAGACACAGAGGTGGTATGGGACAAAGGAAAGTTTGAAACAAGATTGTTTGTCAAACCAACTGATCGTAATACAACTTTAATGTATACTAGCAATCACCCAAAGAGGATGATTCAATCCTTGCCATATTCACAAATGTTAAGGGCCAAACGTATTGTGTCAAATGAACTTGAGGTGGAACAAACATTAGACGTCATGGTAACTAAGTTCAAGCAACGTGGCTATCCGGATCCCTTGTTGGGAAAGCACAAGAAAAATGTCTCTGGTTTGGACAGAGGTTTGTTATTACATCAGAATAGAATTAAACCAACAAAACCCCGTATTCCGTTTATTTCTATGTACACGGAGAGCAGTCAGAAAATAGGGTCCATCATTAAAAACATTGGCCCATTTTGGGAAAATCCATTAGAGATGTACCTGAATTTTGTAATCCCCTTTGTTCTCCTATAGGCGATCCAAAAGCCTCAAGGATCAATTAATTAGAGCTGACCTTGGACCAAGGAAAGTAGTCAGACAGACGACTTTTTCACACCCAAGCACGGGTGTTTCCCATGCTTGGGATGTGTTAACTGTAAATACATAAGAAAGAGTAGAGAATTTGTGCATCCCATCACGGGAAATACATACCCTATTAGACATCATTTAACTTGCAATTCGAATACGTTGTATACATATTATCATGTCCGTGTGAGGTCTTATATGTTGGTGAGACATCCACAGACTTGAAAACTCGCCTTAATAATCATAGAAACACGATCCGAAAAAATCGACTTGATCTACCGGTATCAAGACATTTTCATGACAAAAACATAGCGAAAGGGATTTACGATGCTGGATAATTGACCATGTACCTATACCCAGACGGGTGGTAACAGAGTTGCCCTTTTAAAAAAAGGGAACTCTACTGGATTTACACACTGGGTTCTCTGTTCCCCAGGGTTTAAACATTGACTATAGATTGGGTGTGTGTTGAGGGAAATGCTTGCCCTGCTTCTCTCCCTCCCTTCCCCCCCACTCCCCGGAGGGTTCACACTGTGAATATTGTTGAGTGAGATAACTGTACAGTATAGTTTTCAAAAAATATAAATGCTTTAATGAATCTTCTTTCTCTTTTGTTCTTCGCAGGGAGACGGCTGATTTCCAGTCATCTATTGCCCCTAGAAGTGATGCAACAGGCGACTCTTGAGGACATCGTATTAGTGTCCAATTAAATCCCGTTTTGTCTCTACAATATTTTTATGGTGCCTGATGATGGTGTATGTTGTATCCCTTGGAGGAGAACCCTCCTTCTGCCAACACTGTGATTTGGGTCAGGGGCCTGTTATACACGGGCACTTGATCCTCAGTACCCTTTGGTTGGGGGTGGGCGTGTGAAATATCACGTCGACCTCTGGCTTGGGATTATAGTGGGCAGAGTATCCTATGGGTGAGTTGTGGATGGTTCGGGCTGCCGTCAGTGTGTATGTGGGCACCGGACACGGTTTCCTTCAACCAAGATGGCGGCCTGAGTTGTATGTGTGGCACTGCGCAGACACGGGAATATCTAGATGGGATGACGTATGTGCGTATCGCTCAACAGCGGGTGACGCCATGTCGCACGCCTTGTTTGACATGCGCAGTACGATACTTCCGGACGCCGACTTGCACGGCGCTGAATGTTTCTCCTGTAGTCGCCTTGGAGCTTCCGGACAGGGGTATGTGCCTGGAGTATCGTCATCTCCCTGTGACGATTAGAAACTTTAACTAATTATGCACCAGCACTTTTTTGATACATGGACTTTGTACGGAATCACTGATGAATTAATTTAAGTAATGTTTGTAACACATGAATTACTGTATATTGCACCTATGAACATTTATATTAATTATGGGACAACACTTTGTGGAGTTTGTTATATGACCGATTTAATGATATATATATGTAAAGGGTTAATGAATTGTAATGACGCTTGATGATGATGTCACCATTCACTGACTATATAATGTTTGTATGCACTGCACAGTTTGCTTGAGAAAGGCTCCGGTACAGGAGCTGAAACGTTGCCATGCCTTTGGGTGAATAAAGTAAGACTTTTGTTTTTTATCCACTTTTGGAGTGCTGCTCTATTTTTCTTGTTACATACATTTTGGAGTGGTTTTTCCATTTTGGAGCTTTGCACCCAGCTACTTACAGGTGGTGCTGCCTCATTTTTCATATATATATATATATATATATATATATATATATATATATATATATATACCTCTTAAACCCAGTGATGTCTCCTCTTATGTTCTCTTTCCTCTTCTCCTCCATTCCTGCCTTAAAGTCCACCTGCGCTGGGAGGTAGGCGGATGAGATAATTAAATTGCACCGCCTAAGTTCTGGTGCAGAAGATTGCAATGGTGTCATCATAACTGCCATCACCTTTTAAGGGCCAAATAGGCCAAAAAGGAACTAGACTAGGCTAGGAAGTAAAGTTGCTCAGTGACCTTCCTGTAGAAGAAGGCTCCTTAAAATACATCCTGCAGACCATCCATAGGCTGGGGAAGATAGGGGGTATGTGCTTGGTGCTTCACATACGGAGGAGAGACACTCCCGCACACACCCTATATGCACACAATAAACTCTAAGTCAGAGTGCAAGCTCAGCTCAGATCCAGGAGGGGGATGCTGTGTGCAGTAGAGCAGACCACAGCAATGAACCCCAGCGTGCAGCAGCGAGGAGGAGCGAGGAAGCTGGCACACGTACTGCATGTGGGGACAGAATCACAGCCGAGTTAACATTATGTATTGTTAATCCAAGGATGTGTAAACACATGTGATAACTGTGTTGTAATGCTAGTTTTTTTTCCATCTAGTTTTCTAGGATGAGGAAAACTAGAGATGAGCTAATTGAAGTTGACGAAATGGAATTCAATACGAATTTCAAGAAAAAATCGATTTGCACTGAATCCAAATTTCCTCACGCTTCGTGGTAATGAATCACATTTTTTCCTTAAATGGCTGCTGCACGTGTGAGGACATGGAGAAAGGAACTCTAGGAAGGCGGGATCACCTATAATGACATGCATCCAGCCAATCAGCAGCCAGCCAGCCCTGTGATGTCACAGCCCTATAAATAGTGGCAGCCATCTTAGATTCTGCCGTTTACCAGCATACTCAGTGTAGGGAGAGACGTGTCTGCAGGCACTAGGGACAAAGTGATAGGAAAGACTGGATTGTGGTGAAAAAATGATTGATAAGTGCAGGGAAAGGATAGGGAGGAATTGTTCCACAGCAGTTATGTAGAACGGGGTTCAGTAGGGGAGATTACAAACTCGGTAATAGGAACAATCCTATTATACCTTGCTGCACTGACTGGGGATCCAAATTGCCATTATACAGCTCTGTAATTCCAGCAAACCATTCTTATTACAGTCCAAGTGCAGTTTGATACAGCCATTAACAGGGTTTATTACAGGGAAATATTTCTACAGTACATCTTATTTGCCCTTGTGTGGTTCAGTGATATATTCTAAAGCCCAGTTTGCTGCGTATTAGTGGTAAAATAAAAATATATTTACCGTTCAGCATTGCACTTATCTGTTGAAAAGCCTTTTGTGTTGTATAAAAGTAGAAAAAAATTAGGGCATAATTGCTGTTCTGCGGTGCAGTGATATATTCTAAAGCCCTGTTTGCTGTGTATTAGTGGCAAAAGAAAAAATATTCGATCTAACATTTGATTATTTGATCTAACAGTATGTCAGACAGAGAAGTTCCAGTGTCACAGTCGCTACCTCTGGCTGTGACCTTCTGTCTATGCCTGAACTCAGGGCCGGCGCGTCCTATAGGCTGACTAGGCAGCCGCGTAGAGTGCCCCTTGGGAAGGGGCGCTGCTAGGAGCGCTGGCCCCCTTCATGCTGCAGCCGCCCGAGCGCTCTATAGAGAGCCTCAGGCTGCTGCAGCACTGCCCGGGCTGGCGCGTCCATGAGGGCGCACCGCCCGGGCGCAGCATGAAGAGAGGGGCTGACAGGAGTGAAGCGCTCAGCGTTCCCTCCTGTCAGTCCCTCATTGTAGCTTGGTCGAGCCCTGTATGGTCCACCGGTACAGGGAGCATCTGTCTCCTGTACCCGGCCGGACTGACATGAAGTGCGCACACAGTGTGCGCTTCCTATCAGTCCGCCCGGGTACAGGAAACTAAAGAGAATGACAAGAAAAGGAGAGAGAATTACATGGGGGAGGGGGGGAAGAGAATGACATGGGGGGGAGAGAATGACATGGGGGGGAGAGAAAACTGGCTTTAGTTAAAGGGGTTCTGCAGTTTATTTAAACTGATCGGCAGGGGTACGACACTGGCAGTAGCGCCTCGGCCTTCTCGACCTCACGACTAGTATCACTGGACTTGGCGGGGTTAAGCTCTGTTCACTTGAATGAAGCTTAGCCCCGCCCGGGCCAGTGATACTAATCGTGACCTCACTGCGATAAGGCGGAGGTGCTACTGCCAGCGCCGCTGCTTCTCAAACAGCTAATTGGCGGGGATCCCGGGTATCGGACCCCTGTCGATCAGTTTAAATAAACTGCAGAACCTCTTTAATTTGGCAGATCATATGGGTGGGGCATTGCGATGTCACATGGGGGGGGTGGCAAACTTTTCTTTTGCCTAGGGCGGCAAAAATCCTTGCACCGGCTCTGCCTGTACTGCAGCTCCTCGCTGCAGTTCCGTTCCTGTGTGTTGTATGTGGTTCTGTATGGGTTAACCTGTATGGGTGTGCCTATTAGAAGTTACCCTCAGTTCACACTTGCGCATTTTACAGCGTGTTCGAACGCGCTGTAAAACGCCCTACGCTCAAAGAAGTTCTTGAGCTTCTTTGGGGCATTTTGTCACGCGTTTACACCCATAGACTTCAATGGGAACGAGCGTAAAACGCGTTAAAGTGTAGATATGCCTTTTTCAATTGGTCTCCAGAGTCACGAACGCGCGAATGATGCGCGTTTCCTATTTGCAAAAATGAGCTGTAATACGTGTGACAAAAACGCGCGTAAAACGCGCGTCTCAGAAACGCTCAGGTGTGAACCCAGGGTTAATCCTCTCTGTTTGCTCCATGGGTGTGGCCTCTCTGCTGCACTCATGGAACCTGTATATAAGGCTGATGTTCCCTCAGTTCTGGGTCAGCTCTCCTGGTGTGTGTTTGTCCTTTCCTGCTCCATACTCTGTCTCCCATGCTGCTGACCCATGGGATCCGTGTCTGTCTGTGGGTTCGCCTACTTGCTCATTGTCGTCCTTATTCCTGTGTTTCTGCTATTAGTTCTGCCAGTTAAGTTTGAGTCACCTTGTGTTTATTATTGACTTATGCCTCTGCCCAGTTTAGTCTTGCCTGTCTTGTTTTGTGTCTGTCTTCCCCTATTTCGTATTCGTTCCTCCGTATGGAGGACTCTGTCTCTGCTTTAGGGGATACTCTGTTTAGCAAGTCCTTGCTGCAGCCATGGGCGTAGGAAACGGGAGGGATGGGGGAAATAATGCGGGGGGACAGGTATGGTGAAATCCCCCCCCCCCCCCCCAGCATCAGCAGGGCACTGAGATGAGCGCTTGTGGAAGCGCTTGGCTCATTTCCATAGTGATCTGTTTGTATCGCCGTCCTCAGGACAGCGATACAAACAGAAGGCTCTGCGGAGGAGCAGGGGAGAGGTGTGTCCCTTTCCTGTACCTCTGATGGGCTGCTCGCCTAGTGCCAGCAGCCTATCAGAGGCCGGCGTAGGTGGTGCGATGACGTAATTGCGCAGCCTGAGCCATACAGCGCGGGACACAGGCCGGAAGAGGCCTGCATCGCATTGCTTGGCAGAGGTAAGTATAAGTGTTAATTTTTTTAAATACAATACTTTTACTGGAACATGATTGGGGGGGCCGGGCCCTGTTATTACTGGCACATAATGAGGGGGGGGGGGGGGCGGGCCATGTTTTTACTGGCACATAATGGGGGGGGAAGGCCCTGTTATTACCGGCACATAATGGGGGGGAGGCCCTGTTATTACTGGCACACAATGGGGGGGGAGGCTCTGTTATTACTGGCACATAATGGGGGGGGGGCTGTTATTACTGGCACATAATGGGGGGGCTGTTATTACTGGTATTTAATTGTATTTATACAAGATCTTTTATGTTAAAATCAGGCAAAGTGCATTACTTAAAGTGTTATTACCACTAGTTTTAAGTGGAATAACTGAAATATATGCCAAACGTTTGGTTAATTTCTGTGACCTGATAAACAAAGAACTGTTTCTTTTGCATATTTTTTTGTTGTGAGATTTTTCACACACACACTTAAAATTTAACGACATAAACAACTTGCAGTTTACTGAATAAGAATATACCGGGCGAGCAAAAATGCTGTGTCCCCCCCCCCCCCAGGTTTTTGGGGTTCCTACACCCATGGCTGCAGCTTTCTTTGCTGCAGAGTGCTATGGGCAAGGCCATGCAGTATACTACTGGTGGAGCAAGTCCTTCTCTGCGCTTTGCCACTCCGGTTTCCTTGCGTAGAACTCCTGCTTGTTTTATTAGTTGCCTTGTTTGTATTTGCCTGTCTGTTATGTTTGCCTATGTACCGTTGGAACCTTCTGGTACCTGTTGTCCGTTCGTTCTTGTTGTCACTGTCTAGTTCACGCTCTGGAGTGGACCCTGGCAACTTCCTGTTGCAAAGCCTAACCCTACCATCTGGGGCCCTAGTGAATACCAGGAGTTTCTTAGTCACGCCCCTCTGGAGTATTAGGAGACAGTGGGGGTTTTCTCCCACTGTGCTGACGGCACATAGACCTAATTTTTTCCCTGTGCTTCCTTCCTTGGCTTTTGTTTGTGCAATAAACTCTTGTGTGTCTGTACTTGATTCCCGTATGTTTATTGCTTGACGATGCAGAGGTTTTACGCGGGACCTCCAACTCGTGACAGCCAGGCCCTGCACGGGGAGTGGCAGAGGCCAAAATGTTTCTAAAACAATAAATCCCAGCAGCTGTGTCTTTTGCAAGTAGATTTTTTTTATTTCGTTCCAGAAAATGTCCTATAACCTGGGTATGGGACATTTTCTGGAATGAAATAAAAAAAAAAAATCTACTTGCAAAAGACACAGCTGCTGGGATTAATTGTTCTACTAGTCATTGGAGATTGCTCCTTTCCCATGCAAATTGGAGCGAGTGCTGGCCTGCTTCTTCTTTGCTTGCCTAAATGTTTCTGGTGCAGGCAGAGATCACAGCAGAGTAAGGGGGCATAGCAGCAGGGGTCGCAGCGAGAGGCCTGAGCTCCCCATGTCATCTAGCGATTGTGTCTTGACCAGCAACCCAGCGGTTCTTGAATGATTGACTCGTCCCAAGTGACATCAGACACCCCCAGCCAAGAGTCAGTGGGTTTCTCTGACAAGACACTTAGCTGGCATGGCACGGGAGCAGGCCCTGTGCCCCCACCTGTCCTGAACCTTCCTCTGTCATTTTCAGTTCCCTCAGCGTGAGAAGTATTATATTCCCTTGGCTTGTCTCCACTTTTCAGCGAGGACAAGATGACTAGAGCACTGTTTCCCAACGAGTGTGCCTCCAGCTGTTGCAAAACTACAACTCCCAGCATGCCTGCACAGCCACTCGTTGGGAAACACTGTTCTAGAGGACAACCCCCCCCCCCCCCTTGTGTTTCTGTTTAGTATATGTTGGAGATGTGGCAGCCTTCCTTTCAGTCGTGCACACCTGACTAGTTTGTCTGCCCTAGAGGCTGGTTTTAATCAGAGTAAGTATAACTGAACTTGCATTCAAAGTACCTGCTAGTAACCACCTGGCTCCAGGAAGAGTATATAGTGGGCTCGGCATGCATGTTGGTACCTGCATCCCTGGATCTAATGGAGCCTGTTATGGCACGCGAAAGGTCAATAAGCATGGTGCATGCTGGGCCCGCACTCCCTGGATTTTATGTGGCTGTTGTGAGCCATAACAGGTAGTATTTAGTGTTAGGACCACTCATAGAGGCAGCCTTGACGTGGCGAGTGGCTTATTACTTTTTGATCAAAGTGTACACTAATGACCTCTGATAGCTTCTAGCATGTAGGCAGGGCAGAGTGCTGGGTGCAGAGTGCTGTTACATTTCTTTGTTAAGCTACTAGAGGACAATCAGCAGCTACTGCCCAACCAAGATCTAGAGGAAATATCCACTGCTTCCTCTACTAGGTGGGCAAGAAGTGATGAGGAAAGTGGCATGGGAGCTGGTATTGGGCGCGGTGAGGCTCCTGACCCAGAGACGGTTGAGGAGGACATCAGTGACTTGCAGACAGTACTCAATGATGATGTAGCTGATCGCACTTGGGAGCCAGGGGACGAAGGGGCTTCATCTTCATCGGGAGAAGAGGGTGGCAGCTTGCCTGTGAGGCAGCGGCAGAGCGAGCAAGTCGCCAGGGTGGCTAGGAGTCATCAGGGTGGCAGCAGTGGGAGGTCGGGAGCCAGACGTGCCCGAGGTAGACCACCTGCTTTGCAGTAGCCTGCCTGCCCGGGAAGCGGAGCACGGGTTCACCGAGGCAGCGGAGGTAGCAGTCAGTCGGTATGTAGTGTTGGGGGTAAAATCACCTACTCGGCGGGGTGGCAGTTTTTTTTAACTCAATTCGCCGCGACCAAACCAAATTTTTCCTTAACAATTCGGCAAACGGGCTAATCTAATTTTTGAAAAATTTGCTCATCTCTAGGGAAAACCATTTAAATGAATATGTCCACGCTAAGTCAGTTATTGGCCTATGTTGCATGACGGTGTCTGTCCTTATGACTTTATGATATGTGAATGACCCGATTAACATACAAAGTTTCTCAAAGCGAAAAACACATAATAATGATAATCTTTATTTATATACACCCATATATTCCCACATATTCTGCAGTACTTTACAATCAATACATAGTACGGGGGCGTGTAATCCCAAAACAGAGTGTGTGTTTGTGTGGGGTGTAAATTATATTGCTCACCGGAACATATCATTCACGTTATGAGGTTAATTGATAATGCAAATCTGTAGTTTTGAAAAGCCCTGACTCATATATAGTCGTCCTTTAGCACTCAGCAAAGGAAAATCCTCTATACAGGAAACCTCTAGGAAACCATAGCTAAATCATTGCTCTTCTGTTATGAAAATGATGCCAATATGTAACTTACAGAATGAACAGTATGTGTACATTCTTTCATATTTACAATGAACAACAATATAAAAGCAGGTTATAGAAGAAAATAGTAATACAGGTTACAAGATTTAAACAGCTATACAATATTAGACAGAAAAGGGAAAATGTGGCCTCTTCAGGTGATTTAAATAAATCGGCATGAAATATATCACCATATGTATCATTAGAAGTAATAAGCTCCAGGCAGACAAGAGTATGTCAGCACTGTGATGGTGAAGGGACAATCCTGGGTGAAGGGGCTTTCCTGCCAGAGCGTCCAAATAACATCAAGGTAAGCATTTTGTGGGGTAGTCAAACTCATGGTCCTCAGGAACATCAAAGATGGAATTGAACATGACAGCCTGGAACATTTCATGGATTCTTCATTAATGAGTTATTTATGTCATAAATGTCTATTTATCTATGACATCGGTATATTAGTCACATTGACTAAAGGTCCCATATGTATCACAGTGCAAAAGAGAACAAAGCATAAAAGAAGGGTTTTTTTTTTTGTCTTCAATAAATAACCTTGCTGTTTATTTGGGCAGATACAACAGTGTGGAAAAGGAAGATCGTACTGCCAAATGTTGCACTGCCAGGATGCCCCTGCCTAAATTAACAGCCAAATTATTTATTCACAGACAGTCCTGTGATCTCTGCACGTATCTGAGATAACAGTTAGATTGACAGTTTTCAGAAGTATTAATACTTTATTAGCTGGCAATATATCTTATAACTTATACCCCATATTTGTACCCCCCCCTTTTTTTTTATAAACAATAAAGTTTATTATAACCAAAGCAGTTATACATACCAAATCCAAATAGATGTAATTGTGTATATATATATATATGCAAAAACAGTTATATAGAAACAATAATTTGTACAACAGTATTGAACAAGAGGTCATGCAGATGATATACACAACACTTTATGTGTGTACTAATTATGTGTCACAGGAGTGGCAATCCCGAAGTGTGAAATTATTACACGGCATCATGTAAACAAGCTAAATAGTGTGCATAACATACAATTGTAACCAGACTCCAAATACATGGGTATATGAAGAAAAAAAAAGGCAAACACATGAAACTCTTCCTCTATACAGTTGGAAATAAAAAAAGAAAAAAAGAGCATAAAGTTCAGGTGGTTCTTAAGTAGCTCATCAATGGCTAAATATCATTGTGCATCTAAGAGTGGGTTTACATCAGCGTTATGGATTCCGTTTTTGTTTTCCGTTATAACGGAACTAAGACATAACAAAAGATAACAACTTTGTCTACCAGGAGGTTACAGTAGATTTGAAGGCATTAACAGCTAGGAAATCATCTGTTGACCTTCTGGGCTGGGTGTAGATTGTAAATCCTCTCGGGCAGGGTCCTCTCTCCTTCTGTATCAGTCTGTAACTTGTCTCATTCATGCTTATTTATTTATTTACTTATTAAAAAAATTAAAACATTAAAACAGATTTAACACCTTTTTTTTTCTCTTTTTTAAAGCCTGCATATAGCTACATAGTGTCTCCTGATTGTACATAATAATCACAAAATTCAATACAATACAATATAATGCAATACAATACATATAACAACTTACAAACAAACATATGATGTCCTAGCCCGTTGTCTTTTGACATTTTCCTCGCCCTAAACTTCCCTCTTTCCCAACCCCCAGCCTTATCCTTTGCATCAGAGAGTTATAGATGTCACCAACATCACCATTCCGGACAGCAGAGACACAGAGCATTAACATGATTGATAATGCTCTGTGCATCTTTGTGATCTTTTTACTACAAAATCATAGTGACAACTTTATCTCACTGAGATTTTGTAGTAAAAGAATCACAGAGAGGCACGGAGCATTATTAATCATGTTAATGCTCTGTGTCTCTGCTGTCCGGAACGGGGATTGGCCCTGCCACACGGCATCCGCTTTTGTGAAAGAGCCCTTATAATAACTTTTAACATCGGGTACACCCATACCTCCCTGATGCCAAGGCCGTATCATTGTTTGAAAATTGATACTTGCCTTCTTATAGGACCAAACAAAAGCATTAATTACATCTTGCAGATGTTTGATATACCGATCAGATAGGGGATAAACCAATGTACTTATATAATACGATAATATGATGAGAAGAGTGAACATTTTTACTATAGCCACTCATCCCATCCAGGAGAGAGGAAATTTGTGGAAAGACAAAGCTGCTTCTTGATCTCTTCAATCAATGGTTCATAATTAAAACAATATAAATCTCCATATTTTACTGGTAAATATACGGTATGCCAATATATTTCACATAACTTTTTAGTGTTAAGCGAATCCAAACTGTAAAGTTCAGGTTCATAACGAACTTTACGATTTTTTGCACCCACACCCGAACCCAAACATTTCTGTAAAAGTTCTGGTTCGGGTTCGTTATTCGTCAATTTCTTCCCACTTTTTGAAAGGTTGCAGGGCAACCAATCAGCAAGCGTTTCACTACTTTGCCCTAGGAAGCCATCACAGCCATGCCTACTGATGGCATGGCTGTGATTGGCTGAGTGCAGCATGTGACCCAGCCTCTATATTAGCTGGAGTCACGTAGTGCCGGACGTCACTCTGCTAATCTTAGTGTAGGGACAGGTTGCTGCCGATGCTCTCAGGGAGAGATTAGGAAAAAAATCTATTGAACTTGGTGGTGTAAAATCTTCAAGCTACAGCAATTATTGAGGGAGGGTGCTACTACTATCCTACATTTTTGTACCCTTCCCTGAGCACAGTGATACTGCAAAATATTATTTTTTTTTATCCATCTTTTACTGAGGTGGGGGTCGGCGGCCATTTTTGCAACTGCAGTGTCCTTGGAACTGCATGTGACCTGCATGTGTGCCAGCCTGCCGGGGACATCAGTATAATCCTTTTTTGGTAGCTCAGTGAAGGAAAAATTCCTTTTTTTCTGGCAGGTCAAGTCCACTACATTATCTATTTCATAATTTAGGGGTGACATAGTGCATTTCTGTAGTTGGGGGCAAAAACCTGTATTGTGTTGCTATAGAGCATTGTGCATACAACACACAAAAACATATTTTAAATTTCAGCAATGAAATACTGCATTAGTGTATTTTGGGGAAAGAAACCTGTATTGTTGGTTCATACACACATGCATTAGTAAACCCCTCAGGAGGTTGCAACGCGTGTATTACCAACACTGATTAGTTAAAGATCCAATGGACCTGTGCGTTCTTTTTGCAGCCTCACTGCCTTATAAAGTAAAAACAGCCTTTATTAGTTCAATCTAAAAGGTAACCATTCTATTACTGGGGAACAAATATAAGGTTAAAATTCCTCCGGTCAGTTAGTTGGTGAGTATAAATCGCTGTAGATTTCACATTAGTGCTGTGAAATCAGCACCCCTCACACACACGGGGGATCCTTTCTCCCCTATGTATGGGAAAATGGAGCGGCTTTACTGTAATATAAAGCTGCCTAGCTTATAGTTTCCCATACCGGGTCCCTCAACTAACTATCCCTGAACTAAAAATGTTCATTACATTCTACATCCCGACATGTTTCGCCGTTGCTGGCATCTTCAGGGGATGAGATTGCAAGTAAGGCACTAGGGGGCGGAGTCAGTATTTAATACCTTGGTATAGGTGGGAACAATAAGTCAGCCTATGATAGATGACATCTCTCTCGCCCAATTAATTTGTGTGTATCATCTTCTCGCACATGCGCTCGCACTTAAAATTTTTACTACCGCTTTGAGGGCTATATTGCGCATGCGCCGGCACTTAGAAAATATTATACTGCCATCTCTTATGTATCGCGCATGCGTGCTGACTTAGGTGGATTTCCAACTTAAAAATAGATCACTGTGTATGCGTGCGGACTTAGGTAGATTTCCAAGTTAAAACTAGATCACTGCGCATGCACCAATACTTATTGTTGGATACATAGTGAATTGGTGCAGATGCGCATGCATAAACTCTTAAATTCCAGAGTGATAGTGTATTCGCAATGCGCCTGTCATGATCTTCTCTCGCGTGCGCTCGCACTTAGAAGTTTTACTATCGCTTTGAGGGCTATATTGCGCATGCTTGGCACTTAGAAAATATTATACTCTCATTTGTTATGTACTTAGTATTGAATACATAGAGGAATGGCGCAGATGCGCAAGCGTAAGCTCTTAACTCCCAGAGCATTAGTATCTTTGAGGTAGGATGGGAGAGTCTCAACGAAGGGTCTAATAATTTGATCAACATACCCGCTGATGCCGTCACATATGTTGTCATTACCGGACACTATGGGTCTCCCAGGGATAGGTTCTCTTTTTTTGTGCACCTTGAGTAGAGCGTAGAAGGTGGTCGGACGTGGATTAAATAGTACTTTAAACTCATCTTTCGAGATCAAGTTATTGTCTTTCGCCATTTTTAAGATATTAAGCAGCTCCTGATTATATATGTCCATCGGATTGGATCTCAGTTTTCTATATGTTTTTTCATCTTTTAACAATCTATGTACCATGGCTACATAGGCTACATAGAGAGAAATTACCATTCATAGCCATTTTCAGAGACCTTCAGCGGGTAAAGATACTTGGCTGAAGGTTACAGGATCCTTTCCATGTGGGGATTGCAGCTTCTGCAAATTTATGACTCCTAAAAAGGAGTTCATGAATCCCGAAGATGGAAAAATATATAAGATTAGGGAATACATCGACTACAAAAGCAGCGATGTGATCTACGCCATACAATGCGAATGCAATAAACTCTATATTGGCAAAACTATTCAGGAACTGAGGAGGAGAATATCCAATCATTTGAGTACCCTGAACACTAGTGAACAGACACTTCTGTCAAGACACATAGAGAGGTACCATAATGGTAAAGTTTCCTGTTTGAAGATCTGGGGGACATAAAAAATTAAGCCCGGACCCAGATTGGGGAACATTGATCGCAAGCTACAGGAAGAGACCAAATGGATATTTCGATTGGACTCCCTCTCTCCAAAGGGAATTACTAAAGGTTTCCCTTTTGCATCTTTCCTATAGAATAGTGCTGAATTAGAGATATGGTATACTTTATATTCTTTAAACTTTAAAAGATAACAGTACAACTTTAAAAAGATGGAGGAATAAATAAAAGTAGTGGGACAGTAAAAAGTTTTTGAGAAGGAAAAAACAACATAAAATAGTTATATATATAAAAATGAAGTAGTTTCTACTTACCTTGGTACACCTACCAAGCATCTCTCCTGTCTCCTTGCTATTCCCCATCCCTATTCAGGGGAATGGCTCTTTCTCATATACCTATGTGACATATATATGATGGCTTAGATTTGAAACTGCTATACTGTCTATACTGTGCAGGGATATTGTGAATATATTATTTGTAGATCCTAAGGGTGGAATTTCTCCAAGTATTAGCGCAGGCCCAGATTTAAGCTGAAATACTTGTGATTCCAAGAGCTAACGCATGCACAATAAACCTGTTGGCAAAGTAGTAAAAAATTTCTAAGTCCCAACACATGCGCATTGCGAATATACTAATGCTCTGGGAGTTAAGTGTTTACGCATGCGCATCTGCGCCATACTTCTATGTATCCAAAACTAAGTATTAGTGCATGCGCAGTGATCTATTTTTAATTTGGAAATCCACCTAAGTCTGCACGCATGTGCGATACATAAGAGATGACAGTATAATATTTTCTAAGTGTCGGCGCATGCACAATATAGCCCTCAAAGCGGTAGTAGAACTTCTAAGTGCGAGCGCATGCGCGAGAAGATGATGACAGGCGCATTGCGAATACACTATCACTCTGGAATTTTAAGAGTTTATGCATGCGCATCTGCGCCAATCCACTATGTATCCAACGCTAAGTATTGGTACATGCGCAGTGATCTAGTTTTAACTTGGAAATCCACCTAAGTCCACACGCATGCGCAGTGATCTAATTTTAATTTGGAAATCCACCTAAGGTCGCACGCATGCACGATACATAAGAGATGGCAGTAAAATATTTTCTAAGTGCCGGCGACCGGGAACCTCACCTACACGTCATACAAGGTATGCTAAGCTACACAAATTGATTGGGCAAGAGAGATGTCATGCCCGGCACCTGTTCTATCATAGGCTGACTTATTGTTCCCACCTATACCAAGGTATTAAATACTGACTCCGCCCCCTAGTGCCTTACCTGCAATCTCATCCCCTGAAGACGCCTATGTTTAAATGTCAGCAGTGAAATACTGCATTTGTGTATTTTGGGGAAATGAGGCCATCTGTATTGTGCTGTATTGAACTGTTAGTGTCTTACACTGTAAGACGCTAACAGTTGCCTAGGAGACCCAGCCCTGGGGCTGGATCTCCTGGGCTTCCGTAGCTGGCAGTCCCAATGCCTGTTCAAGGCATCAGGGCTGCCATAGCAACCATCGGGTCCCCGTCACCGCAGCACGGGGACTCAATGGGGATGTAGAAACTGCCGCAAACTTCTTGTATACCGCGGTCAGCGCGACCGCGGCATACAGGGGGTGAAAACACTGATGCCGGCAGATACAGCAGAGGTCTGGCTGTCAGTATCAGCCAGGCCCCTGCTGCTGATCGCGGCAGGAGGCGGGGGGCAGCCGGTTAATCCTAGGACGAGAATGCTCGTCCTAGTGCATTAAGTAGCCACAAGTTAGGACGAGCATTCTCACCCTAGGTCCAGGAGGGGTAAATTTCCATATTTATCAGCTTGGTAGATTCTTAACACCTTTTTCAAAAAAGCAAGTTGTTTCTTATGAGGAAAATATACATTAAAGAGGGAAAAAGCTATATCTCCTATCATACATCTCACCAGTAAATATCTCCCCTCTGGGTCGGATACCACTGAGTGCAGCTGAAAAGACACCAAATTGCGTACCACAATCAGTACCCCTTCTCTTTTAAAAGGCATTTGCAAAAAAGATGTGAGGAAACTTATATTGTCTACATAGAGAAGATCGTCCAGTTGTAAGGTGAGTGTCCTGCGTGAAAAGTACATCACATCCCTGTGGCAAAGCCTCTCTCCACATCCTATTCCATTTGAAGGGGCAATTTAAGCCCTTGACGTTTACAGACATTAGTTTAACAGCCATGTCCCTTGTAGCTTTTTTTTTATATCCTCTCTCCATTCCCCTTCCTCTCATTAACCCAATATGGCTAGACATCAAAGTAAACAATCTAAATTCACATAATGACAACACAAAAAAACCACAAAAAAATAAAACACAAAAATCACGAATTGTAAATAGAAGCATGAATAGGCCTACTATTACCATGGTGGGGGTATTAAACAAAAGAAAAAACCTCAACTCCCCCCCCCCCCCCCAATGCCGTTTATTTATACTGCACTTTCCTCTTATTGTAGTTTTCCCTACATCTCATACTATGGAGGGGTACAGACAGTGAGAGTGCTGGCTGAAGGGGAACCATTTCTATTCCCAGATACTCCTTCTATCATAGACATATTATGGTGTGATAACCAGTTTACCCCCTCCTCTGGTAAAATCTCCTCCTAATATTACATTTCCATATTTATCAGCTTGGTAGATAATTTTTTTGATATCTTTTCACCATTCCCTTTCCCCTCATTATACCAATATGGCTATACATCAAAGTAAACAATCTAAACCTTAACTCCCTCCAATGCCGTTTATTTATACTGCACTTTCCCCTTATTGTAGTATTCCCTACAGCTCATACTATGGAGGGTGTGAGACAGTAAAAGGTCTCACTCTGGTTACTGGTAAAGAAGAGGTGGATAGTGTTGTCCACACCCTTATTCCACCACAGGTGGGAGAGCTGGAGGTATCAGGATGGGCTAAAGCACCTTCCTCTGTCTCATTCAATGGAGATGTTTTGAAGAAGAGCCAAGGAGGCTCTGGGAGAGAGTTTCAAGCAGAGGCCTGGGACGGCTCTGTGAGGTGGCCTCAGCTGGGCAAGGCTGAGGGACCACGAGGCTTGGTATAGCCTGGTCTTGGGGGACAAAGCAATGCCTGGTAGTGGGTTGCATGGGTCCTAGTCTGGCGGACTAGTGAGCCCAAATCCCCCAAGGGACTTTGTTGCTGCACAGCCTAGGGGCTGGAGGACTAAAAGGCGCATGAGTTCTAGGTGTGAACTGTGACTAATAGCGAGGTAGGGACACTGTCCATGTTTAGTTAGGGCCCAGCCGGGCAAGGTGTTTATTTTCTGTACAGTTTGTGCTGTGCTGGAACCAAATAAATGCACTGTTTGGACATTGATACCGTGTGTCCTGAAGATACTTGTGAAAGTGACCCCCGAAACAGAACTAATCCCCTACAAGGGGTAGAGACAGTGAGAGTGCTACAGTATTTTTGCTACACTAGCATATTCTTGCCATTGCTGTAGCGTTATAGACGATAGAGCCATATCCAACAACACAGATTCATGTGGTGCGGGTAAAGGATGTACTTTTCGGGCCGCATTCATAATCTGATCTTTTACATGAAAATAATGCATTCTTGCAAGAACGTCACGTGATGCAAACTCTTATTGTGTATGTGTAACCATTTTCATATGTACAGTGCCATGGAATAAATAATGCTTTAATAATAAATAATAATAATAATAATAGGAGGAAAATCATATGACAAGCTCTGAAAGTTATAGGCAGTTGAAGGGAACTGCAGCAACCTGCTCCATATCTGGTCAAACTGTTAGGACAGTGTCAACAAAACCATTTTTTTTTCTGAGGTAGCATATTTTGAATTAATACCCTCTACGGCTCTATTCAGACGTCCGTGTGTGTTTTGAGGATCCACGGATACGCGGATCCACAAAACACGGACACCGGCAATGTGCGTTCCGCATTTTGCGGACCGCACAGCGCCGGCACTCTTATAGAAAATACCTTTTCTTGTCCGCAATTGCGGACAAGAATAGGACATGTTCTATTTTTTTGCGGAACATGATCCATGCGACGTAGGGGCGCTGTGACGTCATTGTGGAACGCCCCGGGAGCCGCATGGAAGGTAAGTAGCTTCTCCCACGGCTCCCCACTACTTTTCCATGGCAGCCGGGACTTTAGTAGCGTCCTGGCTGCCATGGTTACCATTCAGTAAGCAAAAAGTCGGATCTGGCGATGCGCCGAAACGACGTTTAGCTTAAAGTCGGATCCGGATTAATGCTTTTCAATGGGCATTAATTCCGGATCCGTCCTTGCGGCATACCTTCATTTTTTTTGGCCAGGGTAAAATCCGCAGCATGCTGCTGATTTTTCAATGGCAAAAAAATGTTTAAATACTGAACTGAAAACATCCTGATGCATATTGAACGGATTTATTTCCATTCAGAATGCATTGGGAAAATCCTGATCAGTATCTTTCCAACTTAGAGCCCCGAGGACAGAACTCTAGGACGAAAAGGAACAACGCAAGTGTGAAAGAGGCTTTACCTATCTTATTATGTAAATATTTCTGAATTAATACGATGCTATAAGAAATAAAAATTAGTCCTTTTTACTCCACTTTTTTAATTCCCCATATCCGTTTTTACTGACTTTCCTTTACAAAAACTGATGTGTTTAATGGATACATAAGCTACCATAGAAAATAAATGCATGTATAAAAATGCAAAAGTTTTGAATAGTTTGCATTCCTGTTTTTTAACTGGATGGAAAAGCACAGGTGTCTTTACCATTATATCCAGCAAAAGAAAATCTGCAGAATATTTTGGAAGGAAATGGGTAGATCAGTTGAATGGATTGCATACAGTTGTATATTTTTTTTTATATCCATTTAACATGAAAAATAATAGGTTTTTTTAGTGTCTCTCACTGAAATATATCCTTCTCCAAAAAAGGCCCAAAATCACAAAAAACTAATCACAGGTATTGCAATACAAACTGATTTGATGTTTGAAATATAAAAATGTGGTCTGAAAGCACCCTTGCTGATTATATGCACATGTTTTGAGGAGTAATCTGTAAATTGATGCACCCTAGTCCGCTTGCAGAAACAAATGCTTAAAAGGGGTCCTTCTATAATTATTGAAAATGACTGCCAACAATTCTTCCTATTATGTGACTGGGATGAGTTGACTACTGCTGCACAGTTGATGTGGGTCGGTAAAGAGGAAATATTTACTTAAATGTGGTGGAGAGTTTTGTCATGTTCTCATTCCTTGTTGAATGGCCACTGTATGGGGGTCATATAAGATTTTATATGGTGCTTTTCATTCAGCTACAACATGGTAGCAGTATTGATTCACTGTTTAGTGGCATTACTGGTAATATCGTTCATTGTATAGGGCATTTTATTAGATATAAATATAGATATGTATATATATATATATATATATATATTTTTTCCCTTGGTGTGGGGGGGTGGGGTGGTTATGAGTTCTTGTGCACCTGACAGTCAGCCTCTCTGCCCTCTATGTCCATTGCCACTAACGAAATGTAGTGTTAACATTCAGCTCTGCTATCAGTTCTCACTTAGGCCTCTTTCACGCTTGCGTTGTGAGGATCCGGCGTGCACTTCCATCGCCGGAAATGCCCGCCAGATCCATCACAACGCAAGACAACTGAAAGCATTTGAAGACTGGTCAGTCTTTAAAATGCGTTCAGTGTTACTATGGCAACCAGGACGCTACTAAAGTCCTGGTTGCCATAGTAAGTAGTGGGGAGCCAGGGGAGCAGATACTTACAGTCCTTGCGGCTCCCGGGGCGCTCCACGATGATGTCAGAGCGCCCCACGCGCATGGATCACGTGATCCATGTGATCCATGCTCATGGGGCGCTCTGACATCATTGTGGAGCGCCCCGGGACTCAAGTGCCGCACGGACAGAACTCTAGGACGGAAAGAAAAAGCGCAAGTGTGAAAGGGGCCTTACACTGTTATGTTACCTGATCAGGTCAGCAACTAAACAATTAACACTTACAGTATTGAATTCTATTGCTATTTGCTGGTGCCTAAATCTATGTGCTTGGATTAATTATGTGCTTGAATTAACTTGGATTCCTTCTGACTTTGAACTTCTGCCACTTTGATTTTGTCTGCTTGGATTATTGTGTTGCATGAACTACACCTGTGCTGACCTTTTTCTTGATTGATTACACATTATGTCTCCTAGTTTTGCTACTAAAACAAGTTCCCACTCACTTCAGCTGTTGCCCACAAATTTGACACCAGAGGTTTTGAGCTCCATCTGTGGCAACCTTAAAGGTTTGACTCACTTCAGCAAACAACATTTATTATGTAGAAGAAGTTAATACAAGTCACTTACTAATGTATTATTATCCATGCTGCTTTCTTTGCTTGTTGGATTAATCTTTCCATCACATTATACACTGCTCGCTTCCATGGTTACAACCGCCCTGCAATGCATCAGTGTTCGTCATGCTTGCACACTATAGGAAAAGGTGCCTCTCTGGTGGCCAGGACTGTGGGCCTACACATAGGCTAGTGATAGTGAATTGAACTATAATGTTCAAGCACGACCACCGCTGCTGGGTAGCAGTGTGGTCATAACCATGTAAATGAACAGTGTATAATTAATAAGATAATTAGTACGTGCCTTGTATTATCTTCCTCTACATACTAAATGCCACTTGCTGAATTGAGACAACCCTTTATGGATCCACTATACAATTAAGCCTCTGACTGACCTTTTAAGACCCTAGCAATGGAACTGGAAGTGTTTTGATTAGTGTTATGATGTCATAGCCCTATAAAAACCTCATCAGACGCGTTCTCTGCCATTGTCCTATGAGCTGAGCATAGGGCGAGACATGGCAAGTGCTCATGTGAGAGGGACAATGTTTCTGATAATGATTAATAGAAGAATATTGGAGAAGAAGAGTGCAAGGAGACTTATTCTGCATCATTTCTATTTATTTATTCCTACATTCACTTATTTTTACCTCAGCCATAAATGTAATCCAATAAAATGGAAGCCTTTATTATTCTGGTGCCAACGTGCCAACCAATACCATCCCTTAGGGGAGCCTGGTCTTAATTATGACAATCCTCATCTTTTGATGGCTTTATTTCTTCCAAATCATCCTGGTCATGAGTCTCCATGTCCTAGGAAAGTCAGCAAGATGCAGAGAGAGGAGGAGCTGGATGTTCCTGATGACATATTCTCATCGATATTAGATGATGTGGAAAAGGAGGAAAAGCAGATGGCAGAAGAAGGGCTCCCACCTGTAGGGCAGGAGAGCGCTGGGGTTGGAGAAGTGGGTATGCCAGAGCTGACTAATATTCTTTATTTACTGTCAAATAACCTGCAGGAGGTTACAGTCTGCAGTATATCCAGCAATATATGCAAATGCTGATGTAACTTAAAAAAGGTCACTACGACCGAAATGTTATTATTGTACTTCATCTGTGAAACCATGTATCATTCGGAATAACAAATTATTTTCTATACTGCTGGGATAGTGGAGAATTATGTGAAAACACTTGATTTGATAAAGCAATAAATTATAAACTTAAAATGCGTGTGCACTGAATCTATTTAGAATTATATATGGGAAAAAAAGCAAAGTCCACGGCACCACCTATAGTAATCTGTGTCTTTATTTCACCAAAGGCAACGTTTCGGTTTTCCCAATTGGGAAAACCGAAACGTTGCTTGGGACAGTAAAAAGTTTTTGAGAAGGAAAAAACAACATAAAATAGTTTATATATATAAAAATGAAGTAGTTTCTACTTACCTTGGTACACCTACCAAGCATCTCCCTGTCTCCTTGCTATTCCACATCCTATTCAGGGAATGGCTCTTTCTCATATACCTATGTGACATATATATGATGGCTTAGATTTGAAACTGCTATACTGTCTATACTGTGCAGGGATATTGTGAATATATTATTTGTAGATCCTAAGGGTGGAATTTCTCCAGAGTATTAGCGCAGGCCCAGATTTAAGCTGAAGTACTTGTGATTCCAAGAGCTAACGCATGCACAATAAACCTGTTGGCAAAGTAGTAAAAATTTCTAAGTCCCAACACATGCGCATTGCGATATACTAATGCTCTGGGAGTTAAGTGTTTACGCATGCGCATCTCTTCATACTTCTATGTATCCAAAACTAAGTATTAGTGCATGCGCAGTGATCTATTTTTTAATTTGGAAATCCACCTAAGTCTGCACGCATAGTGCGATACATAGAGATGACAGTATAATATTTTCTAAGTGTCGGCGCATGCACAATATAGCCCTCAAAGCGGTAGTAGAACTTCTAAGTGCGAGCGCATGCGCGGAAGATGATGACAGGCGCATTGCGGAATACACTATCACTCTGGAATTTTAAGAGTTTATGCATGCGCATCTGCGCCAATCCACTATGTATCCAACGCTAAGTATTGGTGCATGCGCAGTGATCTAGTTTTAACTTGGAAATCCACCTAAGTCCACACGCATGCGCAGTGATCTAATTTTAATTTGGAAATCCACCTAAGGTCGCACGCATGCACGATACATAAGAGATGGCAGTAAAATATTTTCTAAGTGCCGGCGACCGGGAACCTCACCTACATCGTCATACAAGGTATGCTAAGCTACACAAATTGATTGGGCAAGAGAGATGTCATGCCCGGCACCTGTTCTATCATAGGCTGACTTATTGTTCCCACCTATACCAAGGTATTAAATACTGACTCCGCCCCCTAGTGCCTTACCTGCAATCTCATCCCCTGAAGACGCCTATGTTTAAATGTCAGCAGTGAAATACTGCATTTGTGTATTTTTGGGGAAATGAGGCCATCTGTATTGTGTTGTATTGAACTGTTAGTGTCTTACACTGTAAGACGCTAACAGTTGCCTAGGAGACCCAGCCCTGGGGCTGGATCTCCTGAGCTTCCGTAGCTGGCAGTCCCAATGCCTGTTCAAGGCATCAGGGCTGCCATAGCAACTCATCGGGTCCCCGTCACCGCAGCACGGGGACTCAATGGGGATGTAGAAACTGCCGCAAACTTCTTGTATACCGCGGTCAGCGGACCGCGGCATACAGGGGGTGAAAACACTGATGCCGGCAGATACAGCAGAGGTCTGGCTGTCAGTATCAGCCAGGCCCCTGCTGCTGATCGCGGCAGGAGGCGGGGGCAGCCGGTTAATCCTAGACGAGAATGCTCGCCCTAGTGCATTAAGTAGCCACAAGTTAGGACGAGCATTCTCACCCTAGGTCCAGGAGGGGTAAATTTCCATATTTATCAGCTTGGTAGATTCTTAACACCTTTTTCAAAAAAGCAAGTTGTTTCTTATGAGGAAAATATACATTAAAGAGGGAAAAGCTATATCTCCTATCATACATCTCACCAGTAAATATCTCCCTCTGGGTCGGATACCACTGAGTGCAGCTGAAAAGACACCAAATTGCGTACCACAATCAGTACCCCTCTCTTTTAAAAGGCATTTGCAAAAGATGTGAGGAACTTATATTGTCTACATAGAGAAGATCGTCAGTTGTAAGGTGAGTGTCCTGCGTGAAAAGTACATCACATCCCTGTGGCAAAGCCTCTCTCCACATCCTATTCCATTTGAAGGGGCAATTTAAGCCCTTGACGTTTACAGACATTAGTTTAACAGCCATGTCCCTTGTAGCTTTTTTTTATATCCTCTCCCATTCCCCTTCCTCTCATTAACCCAATATGGCTAGACATCAAAGTAAACAATCTAAATTCACATAATGACAACACAAAAAAAACCACAAAAAATAAAACACAAAAATCACTGAATTGTAAATAGAAGCATGAATAGGCCTACTATTACCATGGTGGGGGTATTAAACAAAGAAAAAACCTCAACTCCCCCCCAATGCCGTTTATTTATACTGCACTTTCCTCTTATTGTAGTTTTCCCTACATCTCATACTATGGAGGGGTACAGACAGTGAGAGTGCTGGCTGAAGGGGAACCATTTCTATTCCCAGATACTCCTTCTATCATAGACATATTATGGTGTGATAACCAGTTTACCCCCTCCTCTGGTAAAATCTCCTCCTAATATTACATTTCCATATTTATCAGCTTGGTAGATAATTTTTTTGATATCTTTTCACCATTCCCTTTCCCCTCATTATACCAATATGGCTATACATCAAAGTAAACAATCTAAACCTTAACTCCCTCCAATGCCGTTTATTTATACTGCACTTTCCCCTTATTGTAGTATTCCCTACAGCTCATACTATGGAGGGTGTGAGACAGTAAAAGGTCTCACTCTGGTTACTGGTAAAGAAGAGGTGGATAGTGTTGTCCACACCCTTATTCCACCACAGGTGGGAGAGCTGGAGGTATCAGGATGGGCTAAAGCACCTTCCTCTGTCTCATTCAATGGAGATGTTTTGAAGAAGAGCCAAGGAGGCTCTGGGAGAGAGTTTCAAGCAGAGGCCTGGGACGGCTCTGTAGAGGTGGCCTCAGCTGGGCAAGGCTGAGGGACCACGAGGCTTGGTATAGCCTGGTCTTGGGGACAAAGCAATGCCTGGTAGTGGGTTGCATGGGTCCTAGTCATGGCGGACTAGTGAGCCCAAATCCCCCAAGGGACTTTGTTGCTGCACAGCCTAGGGGCTGGAGGACTAAAAGGCGCATGAGTTCTAGGTGTGAACTGTGACTAATAGCGAGGTAGGGACACTGTCCATGTTTAGTTAGGGCCCAGCCGGGCAAGGTGTTTATTTTCTGTACAGTTTGTGCTGTGCTGGAACCAAATAAATGCACTGTTTGGACATTGATACCGTGTGTCCTGAAGATACTTGTGAAAGTGACCCCCGAAACAGAACTAATCCCCTACAAGGGGTAGAGACAGTGAGAGTGCTACAGTATTTTTGCTACACTAGCATATTCTTGCCATTGCTGTAGCGTTATAGACGATAGAGCCATATCCAACAACACAGATTCATGTGGTGCGGGTAAAGGATGTACTTTTCGGGCCGCATTCATAATCTGATCTTTTACATGAAAATAATGCATTCTTGCAAGAACGTCACGTGATGCAAACTCTTATTGTGTATGTGTAACCATTTTCATATGTACAGTGCCATGGAATAAATAATGCTTTAATAATAAATAATAATAATAATAATAGGAGGAAAATCATATGACAAGCTCTGAAAGTTATAGGCAGTTGAAGGGAACTGCAGCAACCTGCTCCATATCTGGTCAAACTGTTAGGACAGTGTCAACAAAACCATTTTTTTCTGAGGTAGCATATTTTGAATTAATACCTCTACGGCTCTATTCAGACGTCCGTGTGTGTTTTGAGGATCCACGGATACGCGGATCCACAAAACACGGACACCGGCAATGTGCGTTCCGCATTTTGCGGACCGCACAGCCCGGCACTCTTATAGAAAATACTTTTTCTTGTCCGCAATTGCGGACAAGAATAGGACATGTTCTATTTTTTTGCGGAACATGATCCATGCGACGTAGGGGCGCTGTGACGCCATTGTGGAACGCCCGGGAGCCGCATGGAAGGTAAGTAGCTTCTCCCACGGCTCCCCACTACTTTTCCATGGCAGCCGGGACTTTAGTAGCGTCCTGGCTGCCATGGTTACCATTCAGTAAGCAAAAAGTCGGATCTGGCGATGCGCCGAAGCGACGCGTTTAGCTTAAAGTCGGATCCCGGATTAATGCTTTCAATGGGCATTAATTCCGGATCCGTCACTGCGGCATACCTTCATTTTTTTGGCCAGGGTAAAATCCGCAGCATGCTGCTGATTTTTCAATGGCAAAAAAATGTTTAAATACTGAACTGAAAACATCCTGATGCATATTGAACGGATTTATTTCCATTCAGAATGCATTGGGAAAATCCTGATCAGTATCTTTCCAACTTAGAGCCCCGAGGACAGAACTCTAGGACGAAAAGGAACAACGCAAGTGTGAAAGAGGCTTTACCTATCTTATTATGTAAATATTTCTGAATTAATACGATGCTATAAGAAATAAAAATTAGTCCTTTTTACTCCACTTTTTTTAATTCCCCATATCCGTTTTTACTGACTTTCCTTTACAAAAACTGATGTGTTTAATGGATACATAAGCTACCATAGAAAATAAATGCATGTATAAAAATGCAAAAGTTTTGAATAGTTTGCATTCCTGTTTTTTTAACTGGATGGAAAAGCACAGGTGTCTTTACCATTATATCCAGCAAAAAGAAAATCTGCAGAATATTTTTGGAAGGAAATGGGTAGATCAGTTGAATGGATTGCATACAGTTGTATATTTTTTTTTTTATATCCATTTAACATGAAAAAATAATAGGTTTTTTTAGTGTCTCTCACTGAAATATATCCCTTCTCCAAAAAAAGGCCCAAAATCACAAAAAACTAATCACAGGTATTGCAATACAAACTGATTTGATGTTTGAAATATAAAAAATGTGGTCTGAAAGCACCCTTGCTGATTATATGCACATGTTTTGAGGAGTAATCTGTAAATTGATGCACCCCTAGTCCGCTTGCAGAAACAAATGCTTAAAAGGGGTCCTTCTATAATTATTGAAAATGACTGCCAACAATTCTTCCTATTATGTGACTGGGATGAGTTGACTACTGCTGCACAGTTGATGTGGGTCGGTAAAGAGGAAATATTTACTTAAATGTGGTGGAGAGTTTTGTCATGTTCTCATTCCTTGTTGAATGGCCACTGTATGGGGGTCATATAAGATTTTATATGGTGCTTTTCATTCAGCTACAACATGGTAGCAGTATTGATTCACTGTTTAGTGGCATTACTGGTAATATCGTTCATTGTATAGGGCATTTTATTAGATATAAATATAGATATGTATATATATATATATATATATATATTTTTCCCTTGGTGTGGGGGGGTGGGGTGGTTATGAGTTCTTGTGCACCTGACAGTCAGCCTCTCTGCCCTCTATGTCCATTGCCACTAACGGAATGTAGTGTTAACATTCAGCTCTGCTATCAGTTCTCACTTAGGCCTCTTTCACACTTGCGTTGTGAGGATCCGGCGTGCACTTCCATCGCCGGAAATGCCCGCCAGATCCATCACAACGCAAGACAACTGAAAGCATTTGAAGACTGGTCAGTCTTTAAAATGCGTTCAGTGTTACTATGGCAACCAGGACGCTACTAAAGTCCTGGTTGCCATAGTAAGTAGTGGGGGAGCCAGGGAGCAGATACTTACAGTCCTTAGCCGGCTCCCGGGCGCTCCACGATGATGTCAGAGCGCCTCACGTGCATGGATCACGTGATCCATGTGATCCATGCTCATGGGGCGCTCTGACATCATTGTGGAGCGCCCGGGACTCAAGTGCCGCACGGACAGAACTCTAGGACGGAAAGAAAAGCGCAAGTGTGAAAGGGGCCTTACACTGTTATGTTACTCTGATCAGGTCAGCAACTAAACAATTAACACTTACAGTATTGAATTCTATTGCTATTTGCTGGTGCCTAAATCTATGTGCTTGGATTAATTATGTGCTTGAATTAACTTGGATTCCTTCTGACTTTGAACTTCTGCCACTTTGATTTTGTCTGCTTGGATTATTGTGTTGCATGAACTACACCTGTGCTGACCTTTTTCTTGATTGATTACACATTATGTCTCCTAGTTTTGCTACTAAAACAAGTTCCCACTCACTTCAGCTGTTGCCCACAAATTTGACACCAGAGGTTTTGAGCTCCATCTGTGGCAACCTTAAAGGTTTGACTCACTTCAGCAAACAACATTTATTATGTAGAAGAAGTTAATACAAGTCACTTACTAATGTATTATTATCCATGCTGCTTTCTTTGCTTGTTGGATTAATCTTTCCATCACATTATACACTGCTCGTTTCCATGGTTACAACCGCCCTGCAATGCATCAGTGTTCGTCATGCTTGCACACTATAGGAAAAGGTGCCTCTCTGGTGGCCAGGACTGTGGGCCTACACATAGGCTAGTGATAGTGAATTGAACTATAATGTTCAAGCACGACCACCGCTGCTGGGTAGCAGTGTGGTCATAACCATGTAAATGAACAGTGTATAATTAATAAGATAATTAGTACGTGCCTTGTATTATCTTCCTCTACATACTAAATGCCACTTGCTGAATTGAGACAACCCCTTTATGGATCCACTATACAATTAAGCCTCTGACTGACCTTTTAAGACCCTAGCAATGGAACTGGAAGTGTTTTGATTAGTGTTATGATGTCATAGCCCTATAAAAACCTCATCAGACGCGTTCTCTGCCATTGTCCTATGAGCTGAGCATAGGGCGAGACATGGCAAGTGCTCATGTGAGAGGGACAATGTTTCTGATAATGATTAATAGAAGAATATTGGAGAAGAAGAGTGCAAGGAGACTTATTCTGCATCATTTCTATTTATTTATTCCTACATTCACTTATTTTTACCTCAGCCATAAATGTAATCCAATAAAATGGAAGCCTTTATTATTCTGGTGCCAACGTGCCAACCAATACCATCCCTTAGGGGAGCCTGGTCTTAATTATGACAATCCTCATCTTTTGATGGCTTTATTTCTTCCAAATCATCCTGGTCATGGTCTCCATGTCCTAGGAAAGTCAGCAAGATGCAGAGAGAGGAGGAGCTGGATGTTCCTGATGACATATTCTCATCGATATTAGATGATGTGGAAAAGGAGGAAAAGCAGATGGCAGAAGAAGGGCTCCCACCTGTAGGGCAGGAGAGCGCTGGGGTTGGAGAAGTGGGTATGCCAGAGCTGACTAATATTCTTTATTTACTGTCAAATAACCTGCAGGAGGTTACAGTCCCAGGGCTTACACCAGGAGACTGCTGCAGTATATCCAGCAATATATGCAAATGCTGATGTAACTTAAAAAGGTCACTACGACCGAAATGTTATTATTGTACTTCATCTGTGAAACCATGTATCATTCGGAATAACAAATTATTTTCTATACTGCTGGGATAGTGGAGAATTATGTGAAAACACTTGATTTGATAAAGCAATAAATTATAAACTTAAAATGCGTGTGCACTGAATCTATTTAGAATTATATATGGGAAAAAGCAAAGTTCACGGCACCACCTATAGTAATCTGTGTCTTTATTTCACCAAAGGCAACGTTTCGGTTTTCCCAATTGGGAAAACCGAAACGTTGCCTTTGGTGAAATAAAGACACAGATTACTATAGGTGGTGCCGTGGACTTTGCTTTTTTTCCTATGTGTCCAGAGAGTTGAAGTCCCTCTCTGTACCACAGGCACACCGAGCGACTTACAGGCGGTGCGGTTCACCAATTCTTTCGGTTTCTAGAATTATATATGGTTATGGTTATACATGTTAAAGGCAATGTATGAAATCAGGCATTACATAACATACCTAGGCTTTCTATTAAATACATAAAGGGGATCATTTATTATCATATATACTCCAATTTTTTGCCATATATTTGGCACTGATTACGGCTCAAAGGTTATTTGTGCCACAATCTGTGACTTTTCCCAGCTCACACAAGATCTAAAAAAGGGGGTGTGGCGTGGACGGGCCACCAAACCGGTCTCATTTATAATTTTCTAAGCCTGTTTTAGGTGTAGAAACTGTTCTAAATCTACACCAGCAAGGGAGTTGGCATAGATTTAGACTGGCGGTGAATACACCAAACTTATGTAGAGGATGGCGTATCTACATAACTTTGATGGATCCACCGCCAGTGCAGGAGTTATTAAAACTGCCAACTAAAATGCCGGTGTTAATAAATCAGCCCAAAGTGTTCAGGCAAAGTATGAAATGCTTAATATTTCACACATTTACGATCCATTTTATATAACAACAACTAAAGGCAAACCGACAAAGTATAAAATATTCCCTTCCAGAAGTTGTCAAACAATGACAGCAACTTAAAATCACCCCCATACAGAGATAGCTCCTTAACACAAGTGAGAGAAATACTGGTCTCTTTCTCTGTTTTCATTAATAAAGTTCTATTCTTCCACTATTGTATAACAAGAAGATAGAGTTTATTGAGGACATTTGCATTTCTTCTTTGCAAGAAAAAATGCTGAACTATGAAGTACCTACGAAAGACAATTAAGCACAATTCAAAATGCCATTCTAGCCTTCCATGTTGCAACAAGTGAGGACAGTACTAGTTTCTTTCTCTTGTTTTTCAGTAATAAAGTTCTGTTCCGGTTTATTGTTCTCATTAAGAGAAACAAAGTAAGAGTCTTACAGCTATGATACCTTTTAATGGCTAGCAAAAATAGAAGCAATAATGCTATATAGCTAGCAGAGATGAGCTAATTTTTTAAAAATTCGATTCGGACACTTTCCTGAATTTCCCTCCTTCTAAATTAGATTTGATGCAAATTAATTTGTGATGAAGCATGCGGGGAGTATGTATCTCGCTGTACATCACTGTGCATTGCAGAAATATACATACCTAGTCTGCTGTGGTAGTGAAACAGTTGCCGTGCATCAGTATGACAGGCAGGTGACAGCATCACTCTTAGAATCAGTTCACACTTCTCTTATTTGGCCAGTTACTTATCAAAAACTGACCAAAAAACTGAAGTATGAACTCAGCCTTACAGGTTAACGTTAGCACCATGTATGAAGAACTGTGCAGTGGCCAAAGATTCTACAATAGAGTGAAAGAGTGGTCTCCTTTTACATTGTCTGCTGATTCCACATAGATTGCTACAGAACCTTTAAGCCCGCTGAAACAAGTAGTGGGCCCGTGACAGCGTGGGTAGGGTGTCAGCAGTAAGTTTGTGTTGACATTACTGTTTATTTTTCCTTTTTCTAATCTGTCACAAGAATAGCCCCAAAAAGACTGATCCTGTCTTTTAAGCATCCACCTTCATGTGGTCAGCATTTAGTCAGTAATTGATTAGTGTTGATAAGGCCAAAAAATAGGAGTTGATTCAAAACAGAGATGACACGTGATTGGAATATATGCATGTCTTTTGTGTTTTGTACCCATTCCTTCTTTTGACCTTTAAACCATGAGCAAATCCTGATGCAAAATACTGACCATGTGATAGAGGCCTCATGTGCAATTTGCATGAGTTGTGGCTATTTTCCTCTGAAATGGGAAAAAATGGGAAAATAAGTACTGCATACAGAACTTTACTGGCCTCTATCACACAGTCAGTTTTTGGTAAGGTGTTTGCATCAGTATTTGATCAGTATTGGTAAGGCAAAAACAGGAGTGATTCCAAAACAGAGATGGAAATATTTGCATGTCCTCCCGCTTTTGACTTCCAAATCATGAGCAAATCATCATGCAAAATATTGCTTAAAAAAGAAAAAAAGTAGCAGCACTTACCAATCTATAGCAAAACGTATCTATGGTGTTGGTGCTGGCAGTGTTAGATACCAGTCTGTTGTATCCCCAAATAATCCAATATAAATAAAAAATAAAACTGCAGCACTCGCCGGTCTTCAATTCATGCTGGTTTATTCACCAAAAATTGTGACGTTTTGACCTCCCAGTCTTTCTCAAGCCTTGAGAAAGACCGGTCAAGGTTTGAGAAAGACCGGGAGGTCGAAAGCCTTGAGAAAGACCGGTCAAGGCTTGAGAGAGACTGGGAGGTTGAAACATCACAATTTTTTGTGAATAAACCAGCATGAATTAAAGACCGGTCAGTGCTGCAGTTTTATTTTTGATTTATTCTGGATGCAAAATATTGACAGTGTAATAGAGGCCTTATGAATGCTCCAAAGACAGCATCGTTGTTTTTTTTAATTTTTCGGTTCTTCTGACAGATCAGAAGAAGGGTAAAATAAACAATGATGTTAACAAGGCCAAACAGGTACACTAGTGGCCCCTTCACAGTGTGGTAAGGGTGGCAACAGCATGAGGAGTCAACATATTTTCCAAGTCACAGAGTGGGGATGGTGGCAACTGCATGAGGAGTCAACATAGTAGCCCAGTCAAAAAGTGGAGAGGGTGGCAACAGCAAGAGGAGTCAACATAGTAGCCGAGTCACAGAATGGGGAGCGTGGCAACAGCATGAGGAGTCAACGTAGTGACCCAGTGACAAAGTAGTCTGGGTGGCAAGAGCATGAGTCAACATAGTGGCCCGTCACAGAGTAGGGACAGTGGCAAAAGCATGAGGAGTCAACACAGTGGCCCAATCACAGAGTAAAGGATATGGGGCTGTACTAGCATAAGGAGTCAACATAGTGGCCCTGTCACAGAGTAGGGCGCATGGCAACTGCATAAAGAGTCAACAAAGTGGCCCAGTCATGGAGTGGGGAGGTGGGGGGAAACAGCAGTGGCAGTAACAGCACAAGATGGTGGGTAGCAGGTAGGAGAAGATGACAGCAGAGGCCGCAGGTGTGAGGCATCAGACGGGTGGCAGCATCAGAATAGTGGCTGAAGCAGGTGGCCAGAAGAAAAGCTTTTTTTTTCACAATGTTTTGGTGTGGCACCCATAATGATCTAGTCTGATGCATCATGCACTGGTGTGTGGAAATCTTAGCTGAAACATGCCTGATTCATCTTTACAAATGTTAGTTTCTCAACATTTTGGGTGAAAAAGTTCTCCTTGGGGTAACTATGCCCCCCCCCCCTTCCCCGCTGCACTAAACACTCACCACTCACTCTGCTACACTACTGGCCAGGCAGGAAAACTTGTCCAGGGCAAACTCAGACAGTTGTGGCCACAATTCAAGTTTGACTGCCCAGTGGTCCAGGGGATCCTGGATCTGGTGTTACATTCAGGTTCTACTCCATGTCCTGCTGCTGCTGAGTAGATTCTTCAGTATTCGGGTGAAGAAAAATGCTCATGAGAGACTCCACACTTAGTTGCTGCTGATGGAGCTGGTGCTGCTCCTGCCCAAACACCCTCCCACCCCCTCCACCAGTCATGGCAGGGAAGCGTGAACACAGAGGGCCCCCATGCTCAGGCCTTCATGAGGATGGGCAATGGCACACATAGGCAGCGACAAACTGACTACATAGGATGTCCCAATAGTATAGGGAAAAAAGAGTCAGTGGCTCACTGTATATTGCTGATTTGGGATAGGGGTGCACTACTAATAGATTTGTCCCAGTCTGACAGATGCAATATAAAAAATGGAACATAGTAGGCATACTCAAATCTGGATACAATTACAAGTCAAAACTGAATTATAAAATAAGTTGTTTACTGAACAATAAAATAACAAAATACACTAATATCGTAGCAGGGCCCTTGCTATTATAAAATACATTGTATCCTCAAAATAATAATAATAATAATAATAATAATAATAATAATAATAATAATAATAATAGACACAAGTCTTATGATCCTTTATTGTAACTCTGTTGTCATAATTGATATACCAAGAGGTTAATCCAATATTAGTAGTAGATCAATAATTAGTTGTCCGTAAGTCCGAATCCGTAACTCTATTTCATATATATATCAGTTACTGGTAAGTCAAAGGATATTCAAATATGAAATGTGCTCAAATATATATTAGTTCAAATAAGTCGCTCTCCAGAGCGCCTTACCACCTACCCCTGTAGTCCAGGCTGTGAAGACAATGAATTGAGAGTAGATGCAGGTGTGCAATGCAGATAAGGTTTAACCATGCAGTAATTTGTGGGGCCGGAGTGGAGTATAGTGCCTCTCTCACTGACACACTCAAGTACTCTGGCCGCTTGATGTAATGCTAAACTGCTCGTTCCAGGTCGTGGTAAAGTTGTGGTTACTATACCAGATGCGTTTCAAAGTTAAAAAACTTCTTCCTCAATGGCATTGACCATTTTGTCAGGCAGCTGATTCTTTATAGGGATCACAGAAGATCACAAAAGATGGCATGGCATTAAGGCCTCTTTCACACTAGCGTTGTTTCTTTCCGTCCTAGAGTTCCGTCCTCGGGGCTCTAGGACGGAAAAAAACTGATCAGGATAATCCCAATGCATCCTGAATGGAGAGAAATCCGTTCAGGATGCATCAGGATGTCTTCCGTTCAGTATGTGAAAGTTTTTTGGACGTTGACAAAAGCGCAGCATGCTGCGGATTTGTCTCCGTCCAAAAAGCCGGAAGACATGCCGCAATGCTGGATCCGGAATTAATGCCCATTGAAGAGCATTATTCCGGATCCAGCATTAAGCTAAACGTTGATTCGGCGCATCGCCGGATCCGACGTTTAGCGCTGCGCATGCGCAGCAGCCGTTCCGATCGGCGCCCCAGTGTAAGCTGGGGCTCCGATCGGTTTCCATGGCAGCCAGGACGCTACTGGAGTCCTGGCTGCCATGGTAAGTACAATGCAGTAGTGTACCTACCTACGCTGCGGCCGCCGGGCGCTCCATTATGACATCACAGGTCCGGGCGGCGCATTGATCTATGCGCCGCCCGGACCTGTGACGCCATTAGGAGCGCCGCGGCCGCAGCGCAGGTAAGTACACTGCTGCTGAGTACCATGGCAGCCAGGACTCCAGTAGCGTCCTGGCTGCCATGGTAACAGTGAAAGCATGTTGAAGACTGATTAGGAAACTGATCAGTCTTCAAATGCTGTCAATCCACTTGCGTTCTGACGGATCCGGCGGGACGGAAGTGCCCGCCGGATCCTCAGAACGCAAGTGTGAAAGAGCCCTAACCAAAAAAAAGTCTAATGCCCAAAAATATACTTTAATATAAATAAACCTCATATTTTCATTAAGTTTTATGGTCACATCTGTCAATAACACTTTGTTTTGCTGTTGTATTGGACAATATGGTTTCTATGTGTTGTTGATGCTTTTTTTTTTTTTTTTTTTTGATGCGTTGTTTGTGTATTTGTAGTCTATCTATTGCTACTTTGACGACCTATCAATCAAAAGTATGCTCATTCAAGAGACTAATATTCAAATTTGCATCCTGGGTTTGAAAATCAATATAAATCAATCTAAATAAATCCCAAATAATATATCTAATATGAATAATACTGTTATATATTACTTATTTTAAATCACTGTTATAAATCTCTTTAATAAATCGTTATACCAAGTATAGAGGGTAAGCCAGGGAAGATACAACAGAGTGCTGGAAGTAGAGCTTGACTCTGTTGCCATGTCTCTGGAGGGAACCCCCATACTTGAAACTATTAAAAACCAAATAATTCAAGTTCCACATTCAGACTCTCTGGACTGATTGTTCCAAACTCATATATCATTTTGGATTCTGCTCGAGACATTTTTCATTATGTGATTCCCCCCTCTCCAATGATGTTTAATGTGTTCTAAAGCTACAAATGAGTGTCCTGATGGATCGCTGTCATGATAGTCCTTAAATTCTTTGGACAGGAAGTTTTTCTCATAACCTGTTCGAATGTTATAGATGTGTTCAGCTACCATTTTTTTTAATGTGCATTTTGTTTCTTACATGGACACTCAATGATATATATAACATCCGTAGTGCAACATGTCAGAGCTTCCTTTATCTACCAAATGTAGATATTCTGTGTCACTGTAACTGACTTAGTTTTTTATTTTTTAACCGGGGCTCTTAAAATTCTCACAAATCCCACTCTGGAAAAAACCTTTCAGGCCTATCCAATTTGAGATTGTATTCCACTCCTTATTTAAATCTTTTATAGAAGGCGCTAACTTTTGGCCCAGATTCAATGCTTTAGTAAAGGTGATTTGTGGGATTTCAGGTAATAGGGGACCTATCATTTTGTCATTACATAAGTTATGCCAATTTTTTAAAATTATATTTTCTACAAGCAGAAGGACCCGTCTTTGCACTGTTATATTTCATCTATTCAATTTATTTTCTGTGTGTGTTGTTAAAAGATATTGACAGTATCCACTATAACAGTGACATCTACAGTACCCCGCAGCTTTAACAGTGACCTCCACAGAACTCTCCCCTTTAACAGTAACATCCACAGCATCCCCCCCCACCTTTAACAGTGACCTCCACAGAGGCCACCCCTTTTTTAGAGACCTCCACCGTACCCCATCTCGTTAACAGTGATTTCCACAACACCCCGCCGCAGAGCTCTGTTCCCTTAAAATGTGACCTCAACAACACCCCGTCCCCTTAACATTGACCTCTGCAGCACCCTGCCCCTTAAAACTGACCTCCATCATTCCCTGCCCCCTTAACAAAGACCTCCACAGTGCCCACCCCTTTTACAGTGACCTCCACACCGGCCGCCCTTTTAATATTGACCTCCACAGTACCCCATTTACTTAACAGTGATTTCCACAACACCATGTCCCTTTAACAGTGACCTCCACAACAGCCTGCCCCTAGGGTGACCAGAGGTCCGGTTTTAGGCGGACAGT
Source organism: Bufotes viridis (assembly GCA_033119425.1). Lineage (NCBI taxonomy): Eukaryota > Metazoa > Chordata > Amphibia > Anura > Bufonidae > Bufotes > Bufotes viridis. The sequence continues at coordinate 132,929,444 of CM065592.1, forward strand.
CCAGCCTTCAGATTTCCTGTCCTCTGTCCGGCACAGGGCCTGGACGGACACAGGGATGTCCGTTTGAACATCACACTGTGCTGTCTGAGCATAAGCCTCAGGGAGAAAGTCACCCTCCCTCCCACCCCCTGTAGCTGAAAGAAGTTGATTTTTACCTTCATTTTTTCAATCTCTGTCGGCTGCGGAGTCGGAGGGGGCATGGCCTAACCCGGTTGGGGCATGACTTAGGGGGACCTGGGAGCGGGGTTTTTAAGTCCGTCATTTGAGGATGGCCTGAATGGCCACACTACCTGCCCCTTTATCGGTAACGTCCACAGCACTCCGCTCTCTTAACAGTGTCATCCACAGTGCCCTGCCTCTTTAAAGCTGACCTCCAGCAGTGAAGAAAAATGGCTGGGTTGTTTTGGACACCTGGTGTAAAACTGTGTGTATGTCGAGACTATGGGCCTGAAATTTCGTGATTGTAAATGCGACGGTGCAGATTCCTTTAGCGGACATACAAACACACCCACACTCGGCTTTATATATTAGATTATTCTGTCTTGCGAATTAAATGTTTATTATATTTGTAGGGTAATCTTTATCTTTACATTGTTGAACCAATGATTGAGCCTTCTTTTCAAACTGTATGTTTTCAATGCAATCATGTTTTAAAGAGGACCTGTCACCTCTGCTGACATGCTTGTTTTAATAGCCACATGCATTCCCAATTCAGAAGCATTTATTCTTATGACTCTATGTTGTGCCATTTCTCTATAATTTCTATGAATAGGGATGAGCGGACCCGTGGATGTTTGGACCCGAACTTGACCCGAACTCGGACCTGAACCCGAACACCCCCCCCTGAAGTCAATGGGGTCCCCGAACTTTTGGGAACTAAAATGGCTGTAAAATAGTCATATTAAGGGCTAGAGGGCTGCAAAAGGAAGCAAAATAGGGTTAAGAGCAGAACAGTTGCCATGTAAACAAATGTGGATAGGGAAATAACTTAAAATAGAATAGAAAAAATAAATAAAAATAATAATCTTGAACTAGGATGCGGAGGTCAAAGTGGAGGAGGAGGCAGTGGACGTGGCGGTGGAGGAGGAAGCTGTGGAGGAGGAGGAGGTAGCCAACACTGTTTTTATTGTTTTTTATTTGTATTGTTTTTTTTCCTTTATTTATTTTTTTGTAAATTTGGGAAGACCCAAAAACATTGGGAAATAGAAAAAAGAATGCAAAAAGAAAGTGCGCTGGAGTATAACAATGGCTGGGTGTGGCCGGTATACTTGTCTACTCAGCACAAGGTACGGACAAGTCCTGTGGGATCCATGCCTGGTTCATTTTAATGAACGTGAGCTTGTCCACGTTGGCTGTGGACAGGCGGCTGCGCTAGTCTCCGTCCCCGTCCCCGTCGTGCTAAACACACGTCTGGACATTACACTGGCTGCAAGGCAGGCCAGCACCTCCAAGGTGTAAAGGGTAAGCTCAGGCCATGTGCCCAATTTGGAGACCAAGAAGTTGAATGGGGCAAACCAATTAGTCAGTAAGAGTAGGCGTGTGCACATGTACTGTTCCACGATGTTGCTGAAATGCTGCCTCCTGCGAAGACGTTGCATATCAGTTGGTGGTGCTGGTTGTTGTGGCGTGCTGACAAAGCTTTTCCACATTCCGGCCATGCTAACCCTCCCTTCTGAGGTGCTGGCGGTGCTCCAGCTGTGTTTTGGCGACTTCTTCCTACTCCTTCTCTGCCTTCGCCTTGTGCTTCCCCTGATCCCCCGCTGTCAAGTGTGAATGCCATCAGCAGCGCGTCTACCAGCATGCGATTGTACTCGCTCATATTCTGATCACTCTCCAGTGATGGAATTAAGGACAGCACGTTGTCCTTGTAATGGGGATCCAGGAGGGTGGCCACCCAGTAATCAGCACTGGTTAGAATGTGGGCAACTCGGCAATCCTTGCGCAGGCACTGCAGCATGTAGTTGCTCATGTGTGCCAGGCTCCCCAGAGGCAACGACAAACTGTCCTCTGTGGGAGGTGTATCATCTGTGTCCTCTGTATCCCCCCAGCTATGCTCTATTGATGCCCATAAGCTGCTTTGGGTGCCACTTTGCTGTAAATACGGTTCCTTCTCATCATCATCTTCCTCTTCCTCATCCTGCAGAACTGTGCCCTGGCTGGACAGTTGTATACCTGGCCTCTGTTGGTGCAGGAACCCACCATCTGAGCCACTTGTGTATGACTGGCCTGATAACCGTGAAATGATCCCTCTTCCTCCTGTGCCACATCCTCTTCCACTGCAATGTCCCACTCTTGATTGTGGGCACCACAAACTGGTTATACTGTGTTTTATTGTCATATATCATGTCTGAATGCCGTACTTCATCTCATGTCATATTCTCCCATGTCACTATGTGATTCTATGTAAGATCCTTTCATCCAAGCTAATTAGATTGCACTACACTGGTCTTACCACTAAGTGGGGGCTGTTTGACAGTGCATATATAGCTTAGCTCAGGCCTAGTTAGGCGGAGTTAGAGAGAAAGGGAAAGAAAAAGGAGAGTTTTCCTGAAGTTTTAGTCAGGGTGCAGCCATGATGTAGCTTCCAGCTTGAGGAAGGCCTCCTGCCTCTCTGCTCTCTCCCTGATGGCTCCACAGTCCAGGGTTAAAGCCTACAAGATTCAGCCTAGAGGTGAGAAATCTACTTCTATAGCTTGCCCTTCTGGGGTGACCAGTGACAAGCTGCAAATGGCAAGTTTCAAGGGACCAGTACATTTATTCAAGTCAAAGCATAGAAACCAGCCGTACTAGAGGGCTTCCCAGGCACCTTTGCAATTAGGTGTAGGACACAGCTTCCGGCATCCACAACTCCAGTTTAAATCCTGAGAACAGTTCGGCCAACTGTCAGAAAAGCACTGGAAATAGAGGTTCAGGGATTCTGAAAACTACCTTTTGACCAAGGTTAGAATAAGGCAAGAGTTAATACCAGCCTAATACTTTTTATCCTAGTCTGAAGCAGTAGCTTTCATATGTATAAAGAGCCTGTTTTACCTGAGGACTAACAATTCCCTAACTCCGTATGCATGAGAGACTGTATTTCATATTTGGATGTACTAGAGACTGTTTTATACTTGGATGTAACTGTTATCAGGAGCAATGTTAAGTAACAGTCATAATTTGGATTCCACTTCTTAGTTTCCAATTCCTCAGTTAACACTACAGTAAATGGTTGTACCACCATATAAGGTACTGGCGTCACGAAAACAAGGGACCTTGCCAAAGGCACATTAATAAGACCACCAAGGGCACCTCGAACCACCATCTGGCCTTACCAGAGTGTGTCCCAGAGTGCCGTTCTCCTCATCACTTGTGCCGTTCTCCTCATCACTTATGCAAGCCTTCCCAGGGATGACATAACCGTGAGTAACCAGAACTGTATTTACCTCAGCCCATTTAATACTCACACCCTGAACTCACATATAATTCCCCTGTCGATCTGGCTCACTGCACCATCATCTCCCAAAGTGGAGAAATAGAAGTGGGATAGTAACACTGAGGAATGCATCATCGGCACTGGCCATGTTGATGGAGTACTCGAAACAGCACAAGACGGCACACATGTCCCGCATGGAGGCCCACTTGTTGGTGGTGAAGTGGTGCTGTTCCGCAGAGCGACTCACCCGTGGTTGCTGCAGCTGAAACTCCACTATTGCCTGCTGCTGCTCGCACAGTCTCTCCAGTATGTGCAAGGTGACGTTCCACCTTGTGGTTACCTCGCACATGAGCCGGTGGGGGGGGAAGGCCGAAGTTACGCTGCAGCACAGACAGGCGAGCAGCAGCAGGATGAGAACGCCAAAAGCGCACACAGACGGCCCTGCACTTTCTGCAGCAGCTCTGACATATCAGGGTAATTTTTCAGGAACCTCTGCACCACCAAATTCAGCACATGCACCAGGCTAGGGATGTGCGTCAAACCGCCTAGCCCCAGAGCTGCTACAAGATTTCACCCGTTATCGCAGATCACCAGGCCAGACTTGAGGCTCAGCGGCACCACCCACTCATCGGTCTGTTTTTCCATGCCTGTCCAAAGCTCCTGTGCAATGTGGGTTTTTGGCTAGGGGATGGCCACTCTGCTCTTGCACCCTGCTCCCTCTTTTGCTGTGCGGCTGGTGCTGTGTGACCACCACTTCTTCCTCCGAACTGCACACATCACTCACATGACCTTGATTGCATGTGGGGTCTAGGAACTCATCATTCTCCACATCATCTTCCACCCACTCTGCACTCCTGCCCTCCTTGCCAGTCTGCACACGGCAGAAAGCTGCAGCAGTTGGCAACTGTGTTTCGTCATCATCATCAGAGACATGCTGTGGTGGTCCTCACATGTCCACATCCTTAATCATAAGTGATTGGGCATCAGTGCATTCAATCTATTTCACATCTGGGGCAGGGCTAGGAGAGACTTAAGCTCCTTGACTGATTTGTAAGAGGGTGAGATGAAAGACAGATGCCCATGGGCTACAGGTGCTAACTCTGCGGTTTCAGCAGGGGATCGGGTTGGAGACAATGTAAAGGAACAGGAAGCACTGTCAGCTATCCAATCTACTACCTTTGCCTCTACTTGTTCTGGCCTCACCATTTGTACAACGTTATTTGGGCCTACAAAATTACGCAGAATGTCCTATTGCCTACGTGCACCTGTAGAAGGTGTTGCAATTGGGCGTGTATCTGGCACAGATCGACCACGTCCACTCCCTACAACAGGAGCTCCACCAACACCAGCAGCACCATGACCAGGGCCACGTCCCTTATTTAATGCTCTTCTCATCTTTTGAGGTCACTAGAGATGGCCCGAACAATCCGCCGGCGAACAGTTCCCGGCGAACATAGCTTGTTCGCGTTCGCCTCAATAGGCGAACACATGCAATGTTCGGTCCGTCCCCTATACATCATCATTGAGCAAACTTTGACCCTGTACCTCACAGTCAGCAGACACATTCCAGCCAATCAGCAGCATACCCTCCCTCCCAGACCATCCCATCTCCTGAACAGCATCCATTTTAGATTCATTCGGAATTTGCGGTCTTAGTGAGAGTAGGGAGAGTGTAGTTGCTGCTGATTTAATAGGGAAATCGATAGCTAGGCTAGTGAATTCAGTGTCCACTCCAGTCCTGAAAGACTCATCTGATCTCTGCTGTAAGGACAGCGTCCTGACAGCACCCCAAAAAGCCCTTTTTAGGGCTGCAACATTAGTCTTTTTTTTTTTCTCCATATACATATTGCAGTTGCCTGGCCTGCCTGTGTATGAGGAGCTGCAGGCACACAGACTGTAGTGTGCCCACTGCCAGTGCCCACCCCTGTCATCCCGTGTGGCACAGGACTTTGCATAAAAAAAAGGCATTTAATTTTTACACTTTAATCTAAGGTTAGTTGCCTGCCAGTGTGTGTCAGGCTGACTTCCACTGACTGTAGTGTGCCCACTGCCAGTGCCCACCACTTATACCGGCTGGCACAGGACTTTGCATAAAAAAGGCATTTAATTTTTACACTTTAGTGTAATTTCAGCTGCTTGCCTGCTGCTAGTGTGTGTCAGGCCGACTTCAACTGACTGTAGTGTGCCCACTGCCAGTGCCCACCCCTGTCATCCCGTGTGGCACAGGACTTTGCATCAAAAAAAGGCACTTTATTTTTACACTTTAATCTAAGGTTAGTTGCCTGCCAGTGTGTGTCAGGCTGACTTCCACTGACTGTAGTGTGCCCACTGCCAGTGCCCACCCCTGTCATCCCGTGTGGCACAGTACTTTGCATCAAAAACAGGCATTTAATTTTTACACTTTAGTGTAATTTCAGCTGCTTGCCTGCTGCCAGTGTGTGTCAGGCCAACTTCAACTGACTGTAGTGTGCCCACTGCCAGTGCCCGCCCCTGTCATCCCGTGTGGCACAGGACTTTGCATCAAAAAAAGGCATTTAATTTTTACACTTTAGTGTAATTTCAGTTGCTTGCCTGCTGCTAGTGTGTGTCAGGCCGACTTCCACTGACTGTAGTGTTCCCACTGCCAGTGCCAACCATTGATACCGGGTGGCACAGTAGCTTGCCGATAAATAAGGCATTTAATTTTTAGACAGTAGTCTAAATTCAGTTGCTTGCCTGCTGCCAGTGTGTGTCAGGCCTGCTTTCACTGACTGTAGTGTGCCCACTGCCAGTGCCCACCACTCATACCGGGTGGCACAATAGCTTGCCGATAAATAAGGCATTTAATTTTTAGACAGTAGTCTAATTTCAGTTGCTTGCCTGCTGCCAGTGTGTGTCAGGCCCACTTCCACAGACTGTAGTGTGCCCACTGCCAGTGCCCACCACTCATACCGGGTGGCACAGTAGCTTGCCGATAAATAAGGCATTTAATTTTTAGACAGTAGTCTAATTTCAGTTGCTTGCCTGCTGCCAGTGTGTGTCAGGCCCACTTCCACAGACTGTAGTGTGCCCACTGCCAGTGCCCACCACTGATACCGGGTGGCGATAAATAAGGCATTTCATTTTTAGACAGTAGTCTAATTTCAGTTGCTTGCCTGCTGCCAGTGTGTGTCAGGCCCACTTCCACAGACTGTAGTGTGCCCACTGCCAGTGCCCACCACTCATACCGGGTGGCACAGTAGCTTGCCGATAAATAAGGCATTTAATTTTTAGACAGTAGTCTAAATTCAGTTGCTTGCCTGCTTCCAGTATGTGTCAGGCCTGCTTCCACTGACTGTAGTGTGCCCACTGCCAGTGCCCACCACTCATACCAGGTGGCACAGTAGCTTGCCGATAAATAAGGCATTTTATTTTTAGACAGTAGTCTAATTTCAGTTGCTTGCCTGCTGCCAGTATGTATCAGGCCCACTTCCACAGACTGTAGTGTGCCCACTGCCAGTGCCAACCACTTATACCGGGTGGCACAGTAGCTTGCCTATAAATAAGGCATTTAATTTTTTACTTGCCTGAAAGCAGAGAGCCACACAGGACCAGCACTCCTGTCCGCCCTGAACGCACAGGTGGATCAGTGGCTGACCCCGCACCAACTGGAGATCGGCAAAGTGGTGTGTGACAATGGAAGCAATCTGTTGGCGGCATTAAATTTGGGCAAGTTGTCACATGTGCCGTGCATGGCACATGTGTTGAATCTCATCGTACAACGTTTTGTGTCTAAGTACCCAGGCTTACAGGACGTCCTCAAGCAGGCCAGGAAGGTGTGTGGCCATTTCAGGCGTTCCTACACGGCCATGGCGCACTTTTCCGATATTCAGCGGTGAAACAACATGCCAGTGAGGCGCTTGATATGCGACAGCCCGACACGCTGGAATTCAACACTCCTAATGTTAGACCGCCTGCTCCAACAAGAAAAAGCCGTCAACGAGTATTTGTATGACCGGGGTGCTAGGACAACCTCTGCGGAGCTGGGAATCTTTTTGCCACGTTACTGGTCACTCATGCGCAATGCCTGTAGGCTCATGCGTCCTTTTGAGGAGGTGACAAACCTAGTCAGTCGCACCGAAGGCACCATCAGAGACCTCATCTTATTTGTTTTCTTCCTGGAGCGTGCCCTGCGAAGAGTTCTGGATCAGGCTGTAGATGAGCGTGAAGAGGAAGAGTTGTGGTCACCATCACCACCAGAAACAGCCTTGTCATCATCGCTTGCCGGACCTGCAGCAACGCTGGAAGAGGAGTATGAGGAAGAGGAGTCAGAGGAGGAATGTGGCGGCTTTGAGGAGGAGGAAGACCAACCACAGCAGGCACCCCAGGGTGTTCGTTGTTGTCACCTATCTGGGACCCATGGTGTTGTACGTGGCTGGGGGGAAGAACAGACCGTCAATGACATCAGTGAAGACGAGGAACGGGAAATGAGTAGCTCTGCATCCAACCTTGTTCAAATGGGGTCTTTCATGTTGTCATGTCTGTTGAGGGACCCTCGTATAAAAAAGATAAAGGAGAACGACCTGTACTGGGTGGCCACGCTACTATACCCCCGGTATTAGCAGTAAGTGGCAGAAATGTTACCAAATTACCGAAAGTCGGAAAGGATGCAGCAGTTCAAAACCAAACTAAAAAATATGCTTTACACAGCTTATAAGGGGGATGTCACAGCACAACGGGAATCTAACAGGGGAAGAGGTGAGTGTAATCCTCCTCCTACCACGGCGGCAAGGACTGGACGATTTACACATGTGTTGTTGATGGAGGACATGCGGAGCTTTTTCAGTCCTACTCATCGCCACAGCCCTTCGGTATCCAGCCTTAGAGAACGACTCGACCGACAGGTAGCAGACTACCTCGCCTTAACAGCAGATATCGACACTCTGAGGAGCAATGAACCCCTTCACTACTGGGTGTGCAGGCTTGACCTGTGGCCTGAGCTATCCCAGTTCGCGATAGAACTTCTGGCCTGCCCTGCTTCAAGTGTCCTGTCAGAAAGGACCTTCAGTGCAGCAGGAGGCATTGTCACTGACAAGAGAAGTCGCCTCGGTCAAAAAGTGTTGATTACCTCACCTTCATAAAGATGAATGAGGCATGGATCCCGAAGGGACTGACAGTGGGGGATACGTTTGACTAACAAAAGGACTGATTACATGCCTTGGCCTCAAAATGGTCCCCACGCTGCTGTATTTAATGTCTGCATACCGGATGACTTTCGTGAATTCTCCACCACCAACTAGGGTTCAAGCCGCAATGTTTTAGTCACTTTTCTGCCTGGAAAATATCAATTTTTCCGGCCGCTGCTACAATAGCGGCTGCTACAATGCCATTATTTTTCAGGCATGTGTACATGCCTAATTTTTCTGTCCTATGGTGCAGCACTGTGGCTGCAAAAACAAACCAAAAAAAAAAGGCACATACAAGTGTCAATTCCCCTTCGTGATCGTTACCTTGTTGTGGAGAAGGGGCTTGCGTATCACAATGAAGCAGTCATCACCTCTATGAGTGTGTTGGCAATGTTGCCACACCCCAGATGATAAGGCCGTTACTTCATTATGGTCAGACCAAAAGCGATCGGACGGCTGGATAATATTTCATAGAAAAAACATTAAATTACCTTTTTTTTTTATATGTTGTATGGGTTTTTAATACATAAAATAAAAAATCATAATAAAGTCTCTTAATGGTTTATTAGAAATGATGCAGACAATTAAAAAAATCCCATCAATTCCAATACAAAGCAAGTACAGAGCTCAGAACTAAATTATTTCATGATGTCGTAATGGTTCGCTAATTCGACAATGGTTAATCAATTCGACCGGATAGGGTACGTAACAGGAATTAAACTGATAGGAATAGTACTAGTTAAGACACTACTCATATAGGGTGTCACAGCACATTGCTTTGTGCACGCGCAGTGCCCCAATTTGGGAGTAAGAGGACCGACCAAGCTGCTTTTTCCATCTCCCGGTTCCTGAAATCAATTCAGTTTGGTGTATGAGAGTTTGGTCTGTCACTGTGAGGGCAGTCAAAGGTACCCGGCCTAAATTTTTTTTCACAAAAGGCAATCCATGATATGGGACGTAACAGGGATTAAACCGATGAGAATAGTACTACAGAAAATACCACTCATATCGGGTGTGACAGTAAATTGAACGGCGCAGACGCAGTCACCGTGGTTTAAAACAGAGTGGAGGGAGCCAGCGTTTTTTTAACCATCTCCCCGTTCGAAAAATCTATTCAATAAATGGCCCCCAGATTGGGAGACGTTAGAGGGATTAAACTGATGAGAATAGTACTACAGAAAATACCACTCATATCGGGTGTGACAGTAAATTGCACGGCGCAGACGCAGTCACCGTGGTTTAAAACAGAGTGGAGGGAGCCAGCGTTTTTTTAAACCTTCTCCCCGTTCGAAAAATCTATTCAATAAATGGCCCCCAGATTGGGGAGTCGGGGATGTTAGAGGGATTAAACTGATTAGAATAGTACTACAGAAAATACCACTCATATCAGGTGTGACAGTAAATTGAACGGCACAGACGCAGTGACCGTGGTTTAAAACAGAGTGGAGGGAGACAGCGTTTTTTTAACCATCTCCCCGTTCGAAAAATCTATTCAATAAATGGCCCCCAGATTGGGGACGTTAGAGGGATTAAACTGATGAGAATAGTACTACAGAAAATACCACTCATATCGGGTGTGACAGTAAATTGCACGGCGCAGACGCAGTGACCGTGGTTTAAAACAGAGTGGAGGGAGCCAGCGTTTTTTTAACCATCTCCCCGTTCAAAAAATCTATTCAATAAATGGCCCCCAGATTGGGGACGTTAAAGGGATTAAACTGATGAGAATAGTACTACAGAATATACCACTCATATCGGGTGTGACAGTAAATTGCACGGCGCAGACGCAGTGACCGTGGATAAAAACAAAGGGGAGGGAGCCAGAGTTTTTCTTAACCATCTCCCCGTTCGAAAGATCAATTCAATTCACCTTTTGGGGACCCTTGGTGTTGTACATGGCTGGGGGGAGGAAGAAACCTTCAATGACCTCACCGGGACGTGGCTATCTTGGTATCCAACCTTGTGCAAATGGGGAGTTTGGGGTTGTGCAAATGGACTGTTTGCGGTTGTTTGCGGTGCATTAAAAGGGGAGTTTGGTCTGTCAATGTCTGTAAAGTGGGCGTAACCCTTGCACTACCTGATCGATACAACATAATACCTGATCGTACACACACACTGGATGTTTTAAAGCACGTTATTCCAAACAATTTAGGAATGTTAGTTGATTTATGCCCTTTATGGATTAAAACCCGACTCTGCGTCCACTACGTAATTTTCCATGGGAGTTTTGCCATAGATCCCCCTCCGGCATGCCACAGTCCAGGTGTTAGACCCCTTGAAACAACTTTCCCATCACTATTGTGGCCAGAAAGAGTCCCTGTGGGTTTTAAAATTCGCCTGCCAATTGAAGTCTATGGCGGTTCGCCCGGTTCGCCCGTTCGCGAACATTTGCGGAAGTTTGCGTTCGCTGTTCGCGAACGGAAACTTTTATGTTCGCGACATCACTAGAGTTCACCCACCGAACTAACAGACAGATTAACTAGATTAATTTCCCTGTCATATATGCAGTGCAGGTGTACCTCACACCAAAAATAGTAATATGTCACCACCAAACTAACAGAAGGATTAAAGATATTAATTTCCCTGTCACATATGCAGTGCAGGTGTATTTCACACCAAAAATGGGTATATGTCACGCACCGAACTAAAAGACGGATTAATTATATTTATTTCCCTGTCACATATGCAGTGCAAGTGTACCACACACCAAAAATGGGAATATGTCACCCACCAACTAACAACTGGAATAACTGTATTAATTTACCTGTCATGTATGCAGTGCAGGTGTACCTCACACCAAAAATGGGTATATGTCACCCACTGAACTAACAGACAGATTAACTATAATAATTTCCCTTTCACGTATAAAGTGCACGTGTAACTCACACCAAAAATGGTATATGTCACTCATCGAACTAACAGACAGATTAACTATTATATTTTTGTGTCAGGGGTACAAAAATGGTGCATTGCGCCCAGAAAAAATAACTATAGGTCCCCCACAGAATTATCAGCCAGATCAATTATTATATTTCTGTGTCAGGTTTACAAAGATTGCACAGTTGGTGTAGTGCGCCCACAAAAAAATCATTATAGGTCACCCACAAAACAAATAGCCAGATTTCTAACACTATCCCTCGCCTGCCCCTGCCTTCCTGCCCCTGCACTACTCAGAGCTGATGGGCGGTGCTACACTTGATCCAGCTTGTATAGAGGCTAGGTCACATGATGCAGCTTCATTAAATGCCCAACCCCGAACTCAAACCCAAATTTTTCTGGCAAAGTTCCGGTTCTGGTCCGGGTACCATAAATCGTGAAGATCGGTATGGACCTGAACTTTACAGTTCAGGTTCGCTCAACACTAGTAATGACAGTCAGTCAGTATCTAGAGTATTTGCTAATGACAGTATTTAAGCAAGGTATCAATTTCACAGATCATATACAGCAATTAAAATATTCTTATTTTACCCTATAATTCTCATTATCTGAAAATGATTGATAGTTCCGAGTATGACAATGTAAATTTTGAATATACCATATAAAAACTGCAAGCACTTTGCAAGTACTTTGCCGCAAAAGATCGGGTTCAGGTCTGGGTACCCGAACTCGCAAAGTTCGGTACGGACCTGAACTTTACAGTTCGGGTTCGCTCAACACTAGTTATGTCTGTAGTAATGGTATAGAGGGGTGTTAACCAGTTGGTGGTGTCTCTACACAGTATGACTTTATCAAGTCAGTGCTGCCTTTGTCAAACTGTGCAGGGACACACCCCCAACCGGCTATCACCCCTCTGTACTGTAGACTGCTAGCAATTCATCCATTCAAGTTCTTGTAGAAATAATAAAGGAATGGCACAAAATAGAGTCATAAAAATATATGTTTTAGAATTGTTATTACATGGGAAATGCATGTAGCCATTAAAACAGGTATATCAGGACTGGTGACAGCCAGGTCCTCTTTAAGCAATAGAACTGACCTGTAGGAATATTCATTAACCACCTTGGAAGATGGGAGCTTGAGTAGCGAATATAGCTATTTCAGTGAACTGGTTTTTGATATATGTTGCATATGATCTTAGGTTCTCTGACAGAAATCAAGAGATCTAAGAATTCTATTTGAGTTCTTCTTATGTGAGGGTAAATGTTCAATTATAATTATTCATATTGATTTCCATCAGAAATTTTTGTAGAGCATCTTCAGATTTTTACCAAGTCGAGGTCCAATGGTTTGTTGTTCCCAGTGGGCCATAAAGTCGGCAGTCACCGTGGTTTAAAACAGAGTGGAGGGAGCCAGCGTTTTTTTAACCATCTCCCCGTTCGAAAAATCTATTTAATAAATGGCCCCCAGATTGGGGAGTCGGGGACGTTAGAGGGATTAAACTGATGAGAATAGTACTACAGAAAATACCACTCATATCGGGTGTGACAGTAAATTGAATGGCGCAGACGCAGTCACCGTGGTTTAAAACAGAGTGGAGGGAGCCAGCGTTTTTTTAACCATCTCCCCGTTCGAAAAATCTATTTAATAAATGGCCCCCAGATTGGGGAGTCGGGGACGTTAGAGGGATTAAACTGATGAGAATAGTACTACAGAAAATACCACTCATATCGGGTGTGACAGTAAATTGAATGGCGCAGACGCAGTCACCGTGGTTTAAAACAGAGTGGAGGGAGCCAGCGTTTTTTTAAACCATCTCCCCGTTCGAAAAATCTATTCAATAAATGGCCCCCAGATTGGGGTGTCGGGGACGTTAGAGGGATTAAATTGATGAGAATAGTACTACAGAAAATACCACTCATATCGGGTGTGACAGTAAATTGAACGGCACAGACGCAGTGACCATGGTTTAAAACAGAGTGGAGGGAGACAGCGTTTTTTTAACCATCTCCCCGTTCGAAAAATCTATTCAATAAATGGCCCCCAGATTGGGGACGTTAGAGGGGTTAAACTGATGAGAATAGTACTACAGAAAATACCACTCATATCGGGTGTGACAGTAAATTGCACGGCGCAGACGCAGTGACCGTGGTTTAAAACAGAGTGGAGGGAGCCAGCGTTTTTTTAACCATCTCCCCGTTCGAAAAATCTATTCAATAAATGGCCCCCAGATTGGGGACGTTAGAGGGATTAAACTGATGAGAATAGTACTACAGAAAATACCACTCATATCGGGTGTGACAGTAAATTGCACGGCGCAGGCGTAGTGACCGTGGTTTAAAACAGAGTGGAGGGAGCCAGCGTTTTTAACCATCTCCCCGTTCGAAAAATCTATTCAATAAATGGCCCCCAGATTGGGGACATTAAAGGGATTAAACTGATGAGAATAGTACTACAGAAAATACCACTCATATCGGGTGTGACAGTAAATTGCACGGCGCAGACGCAGTGACCGTGGATAAAAACAAAGGGAGGGAGCCAGAGTTTTCTTAACCATCTCCCGTTCGAAAAATCAATTCAATTCACCTTTTGGGGACCCTTGGTGTTGTACATGGCTGGGGGGAGGAAGAAACCTTCAATGACCTCACCGGGACGTGGCTAGCTTGGTATCCAACCTTGTGCAAATGGGGAGTTTGGGGTTGTGCAAATGGACTGTTTGCGGTTGTTTGCGGTGCATTAAAAGGGGAGTTTGGTCTGTCAATGTCTGTAAAGTGGGCGTAACCCTTACACTACCTGATCGATACAACATCATACCTGATCGTACACACACACTGGATGTTTTAAAGCACGTTATTCCAAACAATTTAGGAATGTTAGTTGATTTATGCCCTTTATGGATTAAAACCCGACTCTGCGTCCACTACGTAATTTTCCATGGGAGTTTTGCCATAGATCCCCCTCCGGCATGCCACAGTCCAGGTGTTAGACCCCTTGAAACAACTTTCCCATCACTATTGTGGCCAGAAAGAGTCCCTGTGGGTTTTAAAATTCGCCTGCCAATTGAAGTCTATGGCGGTTCGCCCGGTTCGCCCGTTCGCGAACATTTGCGGAAGTTTGCGTTCGCTGTTCGCGAACGGAAACTTTTATGTTCTCGACATCACTAGAGTTCACCCACCGAACTAACAGACAGATTAACTAGATTAATTTCCCTGTCATATATGCAGTGCAGGTGTACCTCACACCAAAAATAGTAATATGTCACCACCAAACTAACAGAAGGATTAACTATATTAATTTCCCTGTCACATATGCAGTGCAGGTGTATCTCACACCAAAAATGGGTATATGTCACGCACCGAACTAAAAGACGGATTAATTATATTTATTTCCCTGTCACATATGCAGTGCAAGTGTACCACACACCAAAAATGGGAATATGTCACCCACCAACTAACAACTGGAATAACTGTATTAATTTACCTGTCATGTATGCAGTGCAGGTGTACCTCACACCAAAAATGGGTATATGTCACCCACTGAACTAACAGACAGATTAACTATAATAATTTCCCTTTCACGTATAAAGTGCACGTGTAACTCACACCAAAAATGGTATATGTCACTCATCGAACTAACAGACGGATTAACTATTATATTTTTGTGTCAGGGGTACAAAAATGGTGCATTGCACCCAGAAAAAATAACTATAGGTCCCCCACAGAATTATCAGCCAGATCAATTATTATATTTCTGTGTCAGGTTTACAAAGATTGCACAGTTGGTGTAGTGCGCCCACAAAAAAATCATTATAGGTCACCCACAAAACAAATAGCCAGATTTCTAACACTATCCCTCGCCTGCCCCTGCCTTCCTGCCCCTGCACTACTCAGAGCTGATGGGCGGTGCTACACTTGATCCAGCTTGTATAGAGGCTAGGTCACATGATGCAGCTTCATTAAATGCCCAACCCCGAACTCAAACCCAAATTTTTCTGGCAAAGTTCCGGTTCTGGTCCGGGTACCATAAATCGTGAAGATCGGTATGGACCTGAACTTTACAGTTCAGGTTCGCTCAACACTAGTAATGACAGTCAGTCAGTATCTAGAGTATTTGCTAATGACAGTATTTAAGCAAGGTATCAATTTCACAGATCATATACAGCAATTAAAATATTCTTATTTTACCCTATAATTCTTATTATCTGAAAATGATTGATAGTTCCGAGTATGATAATGTAAATTTTGAATATACCATATAAAAACTGCAAGCACTTTGCAAGTACTTTGCCGCAAAAGATCGGGTTCAGGTCTGGGTACCGAACTCGCAAAGTTCGATGCGGACCTGAACTTTACAGTTCGGGTTCGCTCAACACTAGTTATGTCTGTAGTAATGGTATAGAGGGTGTTAACCAGTTGGTGGTGTCTCTACACAGTATGACTTTATCAAGTCAGTGCTGCCTTTGTCAAACTGTGCAGGGACACACCCCCAACCGGCTATCACCCCTCTGTACTGTAGACTGCTAGCAATTCATCCATTCAAGTTCTTGTAGAAATAATAAAGGAATGGCACAAAATAGAGTCATAAGAATATATGTTTTAGAATTGTTATTACATGGGAAATGCATGTAGCCATTAAAACAGGTATACCAGGACTGGTGACAGCCAGGTCCTCTTTAAGCAATAGAACTGACCTGTAGGAATATTCATTAACCACCTTGGAAGATGGGAGCTTGAGTAGCGAATATAGCTATTTCAGTGAACTGGTTTTTGATATATGTTGCATATGATCTTAGGTTCTCTGACAGAAATCAAGAGATCTAAGAATTCTATTTGAGTTCTTCTTATGTGAGGGTAAATGTTCAATTATAATTATTCATATTGATTTCCATCAGAAATTTTTGTAGAGCATCTTCAGATTTTTACCAAGTCGAGGTCCAATGGTTTGTTGTTCCCAGTGGGCCATAAAGATACTGGCATAATACATAATTTTGATTGAGTATAAAACTGATGCCACCCACAATGGCATCCCTCTGCCAAATGGTGATAATATGGCTGTCATTACACTAGCAACTCAGCATGCATCTGGTAATTTGCGCAAGGGACTCAGAGGGACTCCCTGTCTACATCTCCAATGCATACTGCCACAGTGTGTCGGGGTTATCTGCCTGGTTTTCCTCATCGCCCTCCAGCTCCTCCTGCTCCTCTTCTGTCACTTGTGCAGATAAACGAGCCATTTCTGTATGCACTGCTTGTGTGTGAATGTCCTCCTCCGCCTGTTCAACTCCCACAGGGCTCAGGTGGCCATGAGATGCAGACGCCAGGTCTCCTGTCCACTGGCCAGCCAGATTTATCAGTATCTGCTCCAGGACGTGAAGGAGTAGATGATGTAATTCATCCCACAGTCCTGGCAGCTGACAAATAAAGTGGCCTCCTCAAAGGGCCTGAGCAAACGGCAAAGTTACACAGGGAGATGCTCCTGCCTGCCTCCATCATCAAGAAATCGTTCACGGCCTTCCTGGGGCTGGTACAGCCTTTTTGGAGAAAAATGGCAGCTTTGGACTCTCCACCTTGGTTTGGCACAAGCCATCAGTTCTCTGAAATGTGCAGACTCAACCACATTGAAAGGGAGGGACTGTAGTACCAACAACTTGGCCAGGAGTACATTCAGTCTCTGCACCATTGGATGAGTGCAAGCACATTGTTGTCTTTTTGCACTGGCCTCACTGATCGATTGCTAGCAAAATGAGTGATGAGTCGTAGGAGGTGCATCAGGACCAATAGATGATGGGAAGGAAACACAGCTCCCTTCTGCTGAGGTGGTGGAGCCTTGACTGCTGGAAAAGAGTTGTGGGCCACTAGGAGATGCCTCAGGCTATACCACAACATTAGCGCCATTGTTTTCCCAAGCCACTTTATGGTGACACTCCATGTGTTGACGCAGGGCCGTGGTGCCAACATTGGCACCCTGGAGACGCTTCACCTTCCGCCCACAGACTCTAAACAGCCACACTGATATCTTCTCATTACTTGTTGAAAAATTCTCACACCTGCGAAAATTGCATTTTACTCCCACCACAGCAAGCTGACTGCCTCTATGAACAAGTGCAACACTAGTTATTTCTAGATAGGTAGGCTCCTGAGTAGCAGATGGTCTACCATAGGCATTTTTGGCTCCAGATCTCACACTGATGCTACCCTGCTGACTCATGGCCATGCCTACTGGCTCAGCTTCTGTCTCACGTACAAGCTGCCATCCTTATCCCCTGATGATGAAACCCCCTCTTCACCCAGCTCCAACGTATAATCAGCAGCATCATCATCCACTACTGTCTGCTCATCAATGATGTCACCCTCACCAGTCTGAGGGCCGCGTGCCTGACTGCTCGCAAACACCTGCTCCTACGCTACTCTTATTGTCTCTACTTGCCCACGTACAGGAGGAGGCAGCGGATCTCTCCTCCAAATCTTCGCTGGGTATTAGCTGCTGACTGTTCTCAATAAGCTTGTCCTCACTGAAATACGAAGAGCCGACAGCATACAATACTTTCCGAGCAGAAGGAACTGAAAATGAATGAAAAACGCAGGTTCAGGACAGGTGGGGGCACATAGCTTGTTCTTAGGCCATGCTAACTATGTGTGGTGTCAGAGGAACCCACGGACTCCTGGCTAGGGGTGTCTGATGTCAACTGAGATGATGTTGAAGACCAAGTCAAACATTCGAGGACAGCTGGGTTGCTGGTCAAAACACGACTACTGGATAACACTGGAAGCTCTGGCCTATTGCTGTGACTGTTGCTACTACCCCCCTCCCTTCTTCTGCTGCTACTTCTGTAAGCTCCAGAAACATTTTGGCCACTGCCCGTTCTCTTAGAAGGCCCTGGCACCTGTGTGTCAGACATACAGCACTGTAACAGTAACTGTAAGTGTAAAATAGTAGTAGTATCAGGCCGCAATTTCACCCTAGAATCAAGGTTGAATGGATTTACTTATGTATAAAAGAACTTGAACCCCCCAAAAATCCATAGTATCAGGCCGCAAATTCACCTCAATTACAGAATCAAGGATTAACGGATTTACTTATGTAAAAAAAAAACAAGGTAAACGGCCCAAAATCAGTAGTATCAGACAAAAATTTCACCCCAATTACAGAATCAAAGATTAATAGAATTAGTTATGTATAAAAGAATGTGAACAACTTAAAATCAGTAGTATTAGAACACTTTTAAACCCCAATTAGTGCAGCAAGGTGTAATAGAATGTCCTCTATTTGCCAAGCTTTACACTGTTCTATTGGCCCCTGCAATCTCCCTATAGTGTGGATGAAGTCTCTCTATTATCTCCCAACACTATCTCAGCGCTGTCCCTAAACTGTTTAAAATTATTATTTTGTAAGTAAAGTCTCTCCTAAACAATGTCTCTAGCTCCTGTAACATCTCTCCCTGCACTTACTTTACAATAAAATTGCATAGACCAAGCACAATGAGGCTTTTTATAGGGCTGTAACTTCACAGGGGTTGGCTATCTGTAGAGTTGAGCGAACACCTGGATGTTCGGGTTCGAGAAGTTCGGCCGAACTTCCTGAAAATGTTCGGGTTCGGGATCCGAACTCGACCCGAACTTCATTCCGAACCCGAACCCCATTGAAGTCAATGGGGACCCGAACTTTTGGGCCCTAAAAAGGCTGTAAAATAGTCCAGAAAAGGGCTTGAGGGATGCAAAAGGCAGTAAAATGTAGGTAAATGTCCTGCCAACAAATGTGGATAGGGAAATTAATTAAAATAAAATAAATAAAAATTAAGCAATATCAATTGGAGAGAGGTCCCACGGCAGAGAATCAGGGGTCATATCACCCACCACCGGTGATGGCCACTTTCAGTTATTTAGGCCCCAGCACCCAGACAGAGGAGAGAGGTCCCACAGCAAGGAATAAGGCGTCATATCACCCACCACTGGAGAAGGCCACTTTGAGTTATTTAGGCCCCAACACCCAGACATAGGAGAGAGGTCCTAAAGCAGAGAATCAGGCATCATATCACCCACCACTGGAGAAGGCCACTTTCAGTTATTTAGGCCCCAGCACCCAGACAGAGGAGAGAGGTCCCACAGCAAGGAATAAGGCGTCATATCACCCACCACTGGAGAAGGCCACTTTGAGGTATTTAGGCCCCAGCACCCAGACAGAGGAGAGAGGTCCTACAGCAGAGAATCAGGCATCATATCACCCACCACTGGAGAAGGCCACTTTCAGTTATTTAGGCCCAGGCGCCCAGATTGAGGAGAGGTTCATTCAACTTTGGGTTACACCTCAAGATCATGGTAAAGTTAAAAAAATGAGGATTCAATAAAGAAGTGCCCCGGAGTACAAAAATACATGGTTGAGGGGGAGGCAGTTATAAATGTCTATTCTGCACAAGGGAGGGACAGGTCCTGTGGGATCCATGGCTGGTTCATTTTTATGAACATCAGCTTGTCCACGTTGGCTGTGGACAGGCAGCTGCGTTTGTCAGTAATGACACCCCCTGCCGTGCTGAATACACGATCAGACCAAACGCTGGCTGCCGGGCAGGCCGGCACCTCCAAGGCATAAAGTGCAAACTCTGGCCACGTGGACAATTTGGAGACCCAAAAGTTGAATGGGGCCGAACCATCAGTCAGTACGTGGAGGGGTGTGCAGACGTACTGTTCAACCATGTTAGTGAAATGCTGCCTCCTGCTAACACATTCCGTATCAGGTGGTAGTGCAGTTAGCTGTGGCGTGGAGACAAAACTTTTCCACATTTCTGCCATGCTAACCCTGCCCTCAGAGGAGCTGGCCGTGACACAGCTGCGTTGGGGACCTCTTGCTCCTCCTCTGCCTTCACCTTCCACTTGTTCCCCTGTGACATTTGGGAATGCTCTAAGGAGCGCGTCTACCAGCGTGCGCTTGTACTTGCGCATCTTCCTATCACGCTCCAGTGTAGGAAGGTGGGCACATTGTCTTTGTAGCGGGGACCAGCAGGGTGGCAACTCAGTAGTCCGCACACGTTAAAATGTGGGCAACTCTGCTGTCGTTGCGCAGGCACTGCAGCATGTAGTCGCTCATGTGTGTGAGGCCCCCAGAGGTAAGGACAAGCTGTCCTCTGTGGGAGGCGTATCGTCATCATCCTCCGTATCCCCCCAGCCACGCACCATTGATGGGCCTGAGCTGTGTCGGGTGCCACCGCGCTGTGAACCTGCTTCATCCTCATCCTCCTCCACCTCCTCCGCATCCTCCTCGTCCTCCAGTAGTGGGCCCTGGCTGGCCGCATTTGTATCTGGCCTCTGCTTTTGCAAAAAAACCTCCCTCTGAGCCACTTCTAACAGACTGGCCTGAAAGTGCTAAAAATGACCCCTCATCCTCCTCCTCCTGGGCCACCTCCTCTTCCATCATCGCCCTAAGTGCTTTCTCAAGGAGACATAGAAGTGGTATTGTAACGCTGATAACGGTGTCATCGCCACTGGCCATGTTGGTGGAGTACTCAAAACAGCGCAACAGGGCACACAGGTCTCGCATGGAGGCCCAATCATTGGTTGTGAAGTGGTGCTGTTCCGCAGTGCGACTGACGTGTGCATGCTGCAGCTGAAACTCCACTAAGGCCTGCTGCTGCTCGCACAGTCTCTCCAGCATGTGTAAGGTGGAGTTCCACCTGGTGGGCACGTCGCATATGAGGCGGTGAGCGGGAAGGCCAAAGTTCCGCTGTAGCGCAAACAGGCGAGCAGCGGCAGGATGTGAATGCCGGAAGCGCGCACAGACGGCCCGCACTTTATGCAGAAGCTCTGACATGTCGGTGTAGTTGTGATGGAACTTCTGCACCACCAAATTCAGCACATGCGCCAGGCATGGGATGTGCGTCAAACCAGCTAGTCCCAGAGCTGCGACGAGATTTCGCCCATTATCGCACACCACCAGGCCGGGCTTGAGGCCCATCAGCAGAAACCACTCGTTGGTCTGTTGTTCAATACCCTACCACAACTCCTGCGCAGTGTGGGGCCTATCCCCCAAACATATGAGTTTCAGAACGGCCTGCTAACGTTTACCCCGTGCTGTGCTGAAGTTGTTGGTGAATGTGTGTGGCTGACTGGATGAGCAGGTGGAAGAAGAGGAGGAGGAAGCAGAGTAGGAGTAGGAGGCTACAGGAGGCAAAGAATGATGCCGTGCGATCCTTGGCGGCGGAAGGACGTGCGCCAAAGAACTCTCCGCCTGGGGCCCAGCCGCCACTACATTTACCCAGTGTGCAGTTAGGGAGATATAGTTTCCCTGGCCGTGCTTACTGGTCCACGTCTGTGGTTAGGTGGACCTTGCCACAGATGGCGTTGCGCAGTGCACTCTTGATTTTATCCTCCTTACTTGGTTGTGCAGGGAAGGCACGGCTCTCTTGGAGAAGTAGCGGCCGCTGGGAACAACATACTGTGGGACAGCCATCGCCATCAGCTGTTTGAAGCTGTCTGAGTCCACCAGCCTGAATGACAGCATTTCAAAGGCCAGTAGTTTAGAAATGCTGGCATTCAGACACAGGGCTCGAGGGTGGCTAGGTGGGAATTTACGCTTTCTCTCCAAGGTTTGTGAGATGGAGAGCTGAACGCTGCCGTGTGACATGGTGTTGATGCTTGGTGACGGAGGTGGAAGTGTTGGTGGCACATCCTCTGTTTGGTGGACTGCAGGTGCCAACATTCCTCCCAAGGCGGAGGAAGAGGCCAAGGCAGCAGCAGAAGAGGGAGCAGGGGGAGCCTGAGTGAGTTCCTTGTTTTTAAGGTGTTTACTCCACTGCAGTTCATGCTTTGCATGTAGATGCCTGGTCATGCAGGTTGTGCTAAGGTTTAAAACGTTAATGCCTCGCTTCAGGCTCTGATGGCAGAGCGTGCAAACCACTCGGGTCTTGTCGTCAGCACATTGTTTAAAGAAGTGCCATGCCAGGGAACTCCTTGAAGCTTCCTTTGGGGTGCTTGATCCCTGGTGGCGGTGGCCAGTAGCAGGCGAACTCTCTTGGCGGCGACTGTTCTGCTTTTGCCCCCTGCTCCGCATTTTGCTACCCTGTTGGCTCGGTCTCACCACTGCCTCTTCCTCTGAACTATAAAAGTCAATGGCACGACCTTCATTCCATGTGGGGTCTAGGACCTCATCATCCCCTGCATCGTGTTCCACACAGTCTTCCTCCCTGACCTCCTGTTCGGTCTGCACACTGCAAAAAGACGCAGGAGTTGGCTCCTGTTTCGCCAACATCAGAGACGTGCGGACTCCGATGAGGTGGTATTCCCATGTCCTCATCATCAGGAAACATAAGTGGTTGTGCATCAGTGCGTTCTATGTCTTCCACCAATGGAGAAGGGCTAGATGGATTCCCATGGGAAACCCTGCCAGCAGAGTCTTCAAACAGCATAAGAGACTGGTGCATAACTTGAGGCTCAGACAGCTTCCCTGATATGCATGGGGGTGATGTGACAGACTGATAGGCTTGGTTTTCAGGCGCCACCTGTGCGCTTT
The DNA here is from genome assembly GCA_033119425.1 of Bufotes viridis. NCBI lineage: Eukaryota > Metazoa > Chordata > Amphibia > Anura > Bufonidae > Bufotes > Bufotes viridis. Next base: position 132,952,376 of record CM065592.1, read on the forward strand.
CTGCAGAAGACTGGGTGGGAGATAATGTTGTGAACATGCTGGATCCACTGTCGGCCACCCAATTGACTAGCGCCTGTACCCGCTCAGGCCTTATCATCCTTAGAACGGCATTGGGCCCCACCAAATATCGCTGTAAATTCTGGCGGGTACTGGAACCTGAGGTAGTTGGTTCACTAGGACGTGTGGGTGTGGCAGAACGGCCACGTCCTCTCCCAGCACCAGAGGGTCCACTAACAACACCACAACCATGTCCGCGTCCCTTACTAGATGTTTACCTCATTGTTACCGTTCACCACAATAAGAAAAAATTATTTGGCCCAATGTATTGAATTCAAATTCAGGCCTTTTTTTTTACAGGCACCTAACACTATCTGTCTATATATTTATGTACCGTATTACACTAATCCAGGCACAGCAGTAACTACAGATTTAGGGGAATATGAATTGTAGGCCTAGTATTTAGGCCCTGGATGAAATTTATCCTTTCACGGACAGATTTACACTTGGAGATGCACAGTAGCGTGTGAAAAAATATGTGGGATTATGCTTTCAGCACTTGTATTTTAACACTTTGTGTAATATACCCTTTAATGGAAAGAAATACACTTAGAGATGCAAAACAGTGTGTGCAAATGTAGAGGATTATGCTGTATTTTTACACTTACTGTAATATACCCTTTAACGGACATATTTACACTTGGCCTGCAACAGCTGGAACACCAGATTTTGGGTATTGCTATTTTGGCAATTTAATTTCAACCTAGAAAATAATATATCCTTTGTCGGACACTATTAAACTTGTCAAGCCACAGCTAGAACACCAGATTTACCTTATTTCTATTTTTGCAACTGAATTTCCCCCTAGAAAAAAATATATTCATTGCCGGACACTATTAAACTTGGCCAGCCACAACTGAAACCACTTATTTATGGTATTGCTATTTTTGCAAATGAATTTCCCCCTAGAAAATAATATTTCCTTTGCTGGACACTATTAAACTTGTCCAGCCACAGCTGAAACACCAGATTTACGGTATTTATATTTTTGCAACTGAATTTCACCCCAGAAAATAATATATCCTTTGACGGACACTATTGAACTTGGCCAGCCCCAGCTGGAACACTAGATTTACTGTATTTCTATTTTTGCAACTTTATTTCACCCCAGAAAATAATATATCCTTTGACGGACACTAGGAAAATTGTCCAGCCACAGCTGGAACACCAGATTTACGGTATTGCTATTTTGGCAATTGAATTTCAACCCAGAACAAAATATATCCATTGCTGGACACTTTAAAACTTGTCCAGCCACTGCTGGGACACCAGATTTAGGGGATTGCTATTTTGGCAATTGATTTTAACCACTCAATAAAATATAGAAATTTCTATCCTGAGTTTCTAGGGGTGACAATAAGCACAGCCACGCCCCTGATGTAGGGTCAGCTTGTGCTGGTGGCAGCTTGTGCTGGTGCACCACAAGACACAAAATGGCCACCGATCACCCCAGAAAAATGTGACAGAAAAACGCTCTGTGCAGCCTAAAAACCAGTGAGCAATTAACTAGCAGAAAGTGAATGTTTCACAGCTGTAGATCGATTACTTCATTAGGTATTTTTGCTGTCTTTTCCCTGCCTAATCTCGCCCTCACAGCAGCTGTGTCCTATCCCTACACTAATCAGAGCAGAGTGACGTGCGGCGCGAAGTGACTCCAGCTTAAATAGAGGCTGGGTCACATGCTGCACTTGGCCAATCACAGCCATGCCATTAGTAGGCATGGCTGTGATGGCTTCTTAGGGCAAGAAGTAAAACGCTAGCTGATTGGCTGCTGTGCAGCCCTTCAGAAAGCGGGAAGAAATCACCGAACAGCGGACCCGAACCCGAACTTTTTTGAAAATGTTCGGGTCTGGGTCTGTGTCCCGAACACCCCAAAATTCGGTACGAGCTCGAACTATCCAGTTCGTGTTCACTCATCCCTAATAATAACTATCATGGGCAGAAATGTTTTCTATGTACTTTACTATAATCAAGTGAGTTTTTTTTTTAACCCCTTCAGTACCAAGCCATTTTTCATCTTAAGGAACAGGCCACAAGTTGGAAATCGTACATCGCTCGCTTTATGTGGCAATTACTTTGGAACACTTTTATTTATCCAACTCATTGCCAGATTCTTTTCTTGCGACACATTGTACTTCATGATAGTGGTAAATTTGAGTCGATATAAATCACCTTCATTTATTTAAGAAAAAAATCCGAAAATGTAGAAAAATTGGCAGTTTAAAAAAAAAAAAAATTCTCTACCTTTAGGCCTCTTTCACACGAGCGTGTCCGGATTAGGTCCGGATGCGTTGCGGATGCGTTCAGTGAAAACTGTGCGATTTCACAGGCAAAGCCATTCAGTTTTGCCTGCGATTGCGTTAAGTTGTTCAGTTTTTTCCGCGCGGGTGCAATGCGTTTTGACGCGTTTTTCACGCGCGTGATAAAAAACTGAAGGTTTACAAACAACATCTCCTAGCAACCATCAGTGAAAAACGTGCTTGCGGATGCAATGCGTTTTTCACGCAGCCCCATTCACTGCGATTTTCACGCAACGCACAAGTGATGCGTGAAAAAAAACGCTCATGTACACAAACCCATTGAAATGAATGAGTCAGGATTCAGTGCGGGTGCAATGCGTTCACATCACGCATTGCACCCGCGTGGAAAACTCGCTCGTGTGAAAGGGGCCTAAGGCAGATAGTGATACGTCACAAATAGTTATTGCTTTACATTTACCATATTTCTACTTTACGTTTGCACCACTTTGTAAATGTCATTTTATTTTTTAGAATGTTAGAAGGCTTTTTTAGAAGAAATTCTTACATTTTTAAAGAAAATTTACAAAACCCACTTTTTAAGCACCAGTTCAGTTATAAAGTCGCTTTGTGGGGCTTGAATAGTAAAAACCATCCATAAATTACCCCATTTTAGAAACTACACTCCTAAAGTTAGTCAAAACTGATTTTTCTAACTTTGTTAACAGACTAGCCAAGCAGAGAAATCACTGGCTGGGGACCACCCTCATTGGCTGTATGTACATAGTCATAGTGACAGTTTGCAGCCATGACGAACCTCTCCGCCATGGTGGTTTAATGCACTGCGGTCCATGACATACAGGTACGTCATGGTGGCTTAAGGGATTAAAGGTAAGTGTGTATGTGTATGTGTGTAGCAGTGCTGTATGTATGTATATCGATGTAGCAGAGCTGTTTGGGTGTAGCAGAACTGTTTGTATGTAATGTAACTGAGTGTGTAATAGAGCTATCTGTGTGTGTAATAGAGCTGTGTGTGTATCAGGGATGTATGTGTATAGAAGAGCTGTATCTGTGTGTAACAGAGCTGTATTTGTGTATGGCACTGCTGTGTGTGTATAGCAGGGTTGTGTATGTACCAACACTGTGTGTGTATGTGTGTGTGTCACAGACAAATACTTAAAAATAATCTAGCAGGAAAAGAAGCATGGCAGGACACAACAGAGCAATGACATGAGACACCTTTATTTGGATAAGTACTTTAATGAGGTGACCACCGTTGCTGGTTGTTACATTTGTCAGCAGAACAGCAGAAGACACACTAAGGCTACTTTCACACTAGCGGTGTGAGGATCCGGCAGGTAGTTCTGTCGCCGGAACTACCAGCCGGATCCATCATACCGCATGACAACTGAAAGCATTTGGAGACAGATCCGGATGTGGATCCGTCTCACAAATGCATTGCAAGTGCGGATCCGTCTCTCCGTTTTCAGACGGAGAGACAGATCCGTCTTGATTTTTTTTTCACAGTTTTAAAGGTCTCTCTCAGACGGAGAGACGGATCCGTCTTGATTTTTTTTACAGTTTTAAAGGTCTGCGCAATGCCCAGACCGGAAGGATGGATCCGTCGCTGCAGTATTTGCAATGCCAGATCCGGCGCTAATACAAGTCAATAGGAATTAATGCTGGATCTGGCATTCTGTCATGTGTTCCAGAATTTTAGACGGAGATAATACAGCAGTATTCTGCGGTATTTTCCCAATCTAAAAAACGTTTCCATACTGAACTGAAGACATCCTGATGCATACTGAACGGATTTCTCTCCATTCAGAATGCATGGGGATAATACTGATCAGTCTTTTTCCGGCATAGAGCCCTGACGACAAAACTCTATGCCAGAAAAGAAAAATGCTAGTGTGAAAGTACCCTAAGGGTAACAGGAGCTGAACAAAACTACCCCCCCCCCCCATACCCTAAAGTTACTGACCTTGACCCCTCCACTTCAGTAAACACCAGTAAACCCCATTCCCTTCAAAGAGGACCTAGTAACATAGTATATAAGACTGAAAAAAGACATTTGTCTAAACAGTTCGGCCTGTTTCCTACAAGTTGATCCAGAGGAAGGCAAAAAACCCCTGTGAGGCAGAAACTAATTTTCCCCACTTAAAGGGGAAAAAATTCCTTCCCGACTCCAATCAGGCAATCAGAATAACTCCCTGGTTCTCTCTTGTAACTAAAGCCTGTAATATTATTACACTCCAGAAATACATCCAGTCCCCTCTTGAATTCCTTTATTGTACTCATCATCTCCTCAGGCAGAGAGTTCCATAGTCTCACTGCTCTTACAGTGAAGAATCCTTTTCTATGTTTGTGTACAAACCTTCTTTCCTCCAGACGCAGAGGATGTCCCCTCGTCACAGTCCTGGGGATAAATAGATGATGGGAGAGATCTCTGTACTGACCCCTGATATATTTATACATAGTTAGTAGATCTCTCCTCAGTCGTCTTTTTTTTAAAGTGAATAACCCTAATTTTGATAACCTTTCAGGGTACTGTAGATCCCTCATTCCAGTTTTTACTTTAGTTGTCCTCCTCTGAACCCTCTCCAGCTCTGCTATGTCTGTCTTGTTCACAGGAGCCCAGAACTGTACACAGTACTCCATGTGTGGTCTGACTAGTGATTTGTAAAGTGGTAGGACTATGTTCTCATCACGGGCATCTATGCCCCTTTTAATGCAACCTATTATCTTATTGGCCTTAGCAGTAGCTGCCTGACACTGGTTTTTGCAGCTTAGGGCTCCTTCACACTTGCGTCGTCCGGATCCGTCGTGTACTCCACATAACGGAATTACACGACGGATCCGGAAAAACGCATAAGAACGCATCCAAATTTCATTCCGGATCCGTCTTTCAGGATTATTTCCTGATATACGGATCCGGAATACCGGAAGGCACCGTGAACGTCTTTGTGCCGAATCCGTCGTCCGGATCCGTGCTGTATACGGATCCGTCGTCCCGGATCCGTCGTAACAACGGATTAACCTGTAAAATTAAGCGGATCAGTTATTTAATCTTATCTTGATCAGAAAATGTATATTTGCACTTTAAAAAACCAATCAGACATGCAAATTTTTTGGGATAAAAAGAGTCAAAATTGCAGACTACCCCTCAGACTGAGATTTGAATTGTCGCCAGGATGATGCCTGAACAAGCTTTTGCGTGGAAAGCCCTTTATATTGGTTTCTAGATGGAGGAAACAAGAGAGAGAAAGACGTCGGCGTCAGCTACGTCGTTATTGGGTGCATCCCATATCTTCTGCACGTATGACTGAAGGTGCATTTGAACTGCTTTACCCGGAATTACGTCTATATCCCGAAAAATTTAATAACTATTTTCGGATGACTATCGATACCTTCGATGATCTACTAGAGCGAGTATCACCAAAACTTACTCGAATGGACACGTCTTTCCGCCGGTGTGTCTCACCCACCGAACGACTTATGGTATCCATCCGGTAAGAAACTGCCATATAGCTTATATTTTTTAAGTTTTTTTATATGTGTTGTTAATGATTCATATTTCAATTACAAATTCTCTAGCACCTATAATTAGCCATCAAAAATGTATTAATTCTACTAGATCTTTAAAGTATATATAAATTGTTTAAAGAAATAGGATACTTATGAAAAGTTTTCAATTCCATAATATTTAATGGTTATTTATCAAACATTAATTAATACTATTTTTTTTCTTCAGTTTTCTGGCTACAAGTGATAGCTTTACGTCGGTGCACTATAACTTCCGCCTTGGAATTTCTACAATTTCCACCATTGTAAAAGAAACCTGTAAGGTTTTATGGGACGAACTACACGATGAGTTCATACCGACCCCAGAGATGGCTACAAATCGAACAAAAATTCCGAGAGGTGTGTCAATTTCCGCATTGTGTTGGCGCAGTGGATGGAAAACATATCTGCATAATAAAGCCGCCAGGTACAGGATCGGAATTTTTCAACTACAAAAAATATTTTTCTATTGTTCTCATGGCCATAGCTGACGCTGAGTACCGTTTTGTAGCAGTTGATATTGGTGCTTATGGCCGCACCAACGATTCAATGATTTTTAAGAACTCGTTCATGGGACGCAGTGTGTATAATAGGAGGTTCGATTTTCCACCTCCTGAACCAATGCCTGGTACCAACGGTCCACCACTGCCATATGTATTGGTGGGAGATGAGACTTTCCAAATGGCTGGGAACCTAATCAAACCTCACGCCAGCCGTGGATTGGATGCCAAAAAACAAAATTTTAATTATCGATTGACAAGGGCACGACGAATGGTTGAGTGCACTTTTGGTATCCTTGTTTCAAAGTGGAGAGTTTTTGCTAAACCGATTCAATTGAAAATAGAAACTGTGGATGAAGTGGTGAAGTGTGGTGTGGTACTTCACAATTTTCTAAGGACAAAAGAACCCACTATAGAGCGCATGACAGAGGACAGTGAATTGACAAGTATTTCCACCTTTGGACCACGTGGCAGTGTGGCAGTGTCCGCCATGCGTGATGCCTTTGCCGACTACTTCTGCTCGGATGTAGTGATGTCGCGAACATAAAATTTTCAGTTCGCGAACAGCGAACGCGAACTTCTGCAAATGTTCGCGAACGGGCGAACCGGGCGAACCGCCATAGACTTCAAATGGCAGGCGAATTTTAAAACCCACAGGGACTCTTTCTGGCCACAATAGTGATGAGAAAGTTGTTTCAAGGGGTCTAACACCTGGACTGTGGCATGCCGGAGGGGGATCTATGGCAAAACTCCCATGGAAAATTACGTAGTGGACGCAGAGTCGGGTTTTAATCCATAAAGGGCATAAATCAACTAACATTCCTAAATTGTTTGGAATAACGTGCTTTAAAACATCCAGTGTGTGTATACGATCAGGAATGATGTTGTATCGATCAGGTAGTGTAAGGGTTACGCCCGCTTCACTGACATTGACAGACCAAACTCCCCTTTTAATGCACCGCAAACAGTTCATTTGCACAACCGCAAACTCCCCATTTGCACAAGGTTGGATACCAAGCTAGCCACCTCCCGGTGATGTCATTGAAGGTTTCTTCCTCCACCCAGCCACGTACAACACCAAGGGTCCCCAAAAGATGAATTGAATTGATTTTTCGAACGGTGAGATGGTTAAAAAAACGCTGGCTCCCTCCACTTTGTTTTAAACCACGGTCACTGCGTCTGCGCCGTACAATTTACTGTCACACCCGATATGAGTGGTATTTTCTGTAGTACTATTCTCATCAGTTTAA
>CM065592.1:132960483-132988981 GCA_033119425.1 Bufotes viridis
ACATCCCTTGCCTGGCGCATGTCCTGAATTTGGTTCCTGAAAAATTACCTCGATATGTCAGATATGTTCCCACTCACCGCCTCATATGCGACGTGCCCACAAGGTGGAACTCCACCTTGCACATGAGTGAGAGACCGTGCGAGCAGCAGCAGGCGATAGTGGAGTTTCAGCTGCAGCATGCACAGATGAGTCACTCTGCGGAAAAGCAACACTTCACCACCAACGAGTGTGCCTCCATGCAGGATGTGTGTGCTGTGGTGCGCTGTTTTGAGTACTCCACCAACATGGCCAGTGCCGATAACGCCGTCCTCAGCGTTACTATCCCACATCTATGGCCTCTTTTACACGGGCGTCAACTTTGACGCCTGGATAAGATGCAGGTGCGTTACGGGAAAATGCACGATTGTCCAGCCATGGCACAGTTCTGCAGGATGTGGAGGAGGATGATGATGAGGAGGAACCATGTTCACAGTAAGGTGGCACCCATGGCAGTTCATGGGCATCACTGGAGTTTGGCTGTGAGGATACAGAGGACCCAGACGATACACCTTCCACAGAGGACAGCTTGTTGTTGCCTCTGGGCAGCCTGGCACACATGAGCGACTGCTGCAGTCCTCCTATTTGTATACATTCTAACCAGTGCTGATTACTTGGTGGTCACCCTGCTGGATCCCCGCTACAAGGACAACGTGCCGTCCTTAATTCCGTCACTGGAGCGTGATCGAAAGATGTGCAAGTACAAGCACACGCTGGTAGAAACTCTGCTGCTGCTGATGGCATTCCCATCTGAGACCGGGGGCTCAGTGGTAGCACAAGGCAAAGGCAGAGGAGGAGGAAGTCGCCAATTCAGCTGGGGCACAGCCAGCAGCTAAGAAAGGAGGGTTAGCATGGCTGAAATGTGGAAAAGCTTTGTCACCACACCACAAAAACCAGCACCACCTGCTGAGATGGAACGTCTTAGCTGGAGGCAGCATTTCAGCAATATAGTGGAACAGTACGTATGCACACGCCTACACATACTGACTGATAGGTCTGCCCCATTCAACTTCTTGGTCTCCAAATTGAGCACATTCCCTGAGCTTTCTCTTTACGCCTTGAAGGTGCTGGCCCACACGGTGGCCAGTGTATTGTCCGAATGTGTGTTTAGCACAGCAGGGCAGGTGATCACAGACAAGTGCAGCCGCTTGTCCACAGCCAACGTGGACAAGCTCACGTTCATTAAAGTGAACCAGGCATGGCTCCCACATGACTTGTCCGTACCTTGTGCTGGGTAGACAAGTATATAGACCGCACCCAGCCATTTAGACTCCAGCTCACTACTCTATGCATTCTTTTTTTCTATTCCCAATGTTTTGGGGTCTTCTCAAATTTATAAAAAATAAATAAACAAAAGAAAAAAAAAATATATATAAAAAACCTACAAAAACAGTGTTGGCTACCTCCTCCTCCTCCACCACCGCTTCCACCTAAACAGCCACGTCCACCGCCTTCTCAACCTCCTACTCCACTTTGACTGCCTCATAGTTCAAGATTAGTGTTGAGCGAACAGTTCGAGCCTCGTTCGGGTTCGTACCGAATTTTGGGGTGTCCGTGACACGGACCCGAACCCGGACATTTTCAAAAAAGTTCGGGTTCGGGTCCGGTGTTCGTCGATTTCTTCCCGCTTTCTGAAGGGCTGCATAGCAGCCAATCAGCCAGCGTTTTACTTCTTGCCCTAAGAGCCCATCACAGCCATGCCTACTAATGGCATGGCTGTGATTGGCCAAGTGCAGCATGTGACCCAGCCTCTATTTAAGCTGGAGTCACGTAGCGTCGCACGTCACACTGCTCTGACTAGTGTAGGGAGAGGATGCAGCTTCTGTGAGGGCGAGATAGGCAGGGATAAAGAAGTGATTGAATGATCTACCTTTCTACACCTGTGCATCAGAACAACTCAGCTGAGCTGTTCACTGAAAGTCACTATTTTGTTGAGACTGGCCAGAGCGATTTTTACTGGCACATGTAACTGGGCTGACCGGGGGTGGTAATTTTGGGACTTGTGGTGCGCCAGCACTTGCTGCCACAGAGTGTAAACCAAAGTTAAAAATCTACACCTGTGAATCAGAACAACAGCGATTCAGCTGCTCAGTCAAAGTCAATTTTTTTTATGGCTGGGCAGACTGTTTTCTGGCACAAGTTACTGGGCTGATAGGCGGCGGCCATTTTGGGACTTGTGGTGCTACAGCAAAAGCTGCCACAACGTCCATTAATCTCATGTAATAGTCGATTTTTTCATAGATATACTACATCAGGGGTTTGGCTGTGCTTGTGTCACCCATACTAACTGCAAAGATATTTAATATATCAGTGGTGAAACTGAAAGTAACCCACTTGGATAGCAAATCCCATGAATGTGCTGTTCCAGCTAGGCTAGCCAGTGCCACTACTTTGTCCAATACTGTCAGCCAGAAATATATATTTTTTTTAAAGTGCCAGAAATATAAATTAGAAAAAGCTTTCACCGTAATAATAAAATTATTCTGGTGTTAGACCAGAAGAAGCACTCCTGTTGTAATTAATACTGTAAAAAGGCTTAGGCAATATTTCTCCCAGTGTGGGAAATTTATCTAGCAAAACTAGCATTTTAACAATTCCGGTGTTCTGAAATTCCAGCAGTCCTCTTGTAATTAATACCGCCAAAAGGCATTATATCGTCCAGTGTTGCAATTTTGGTGAAAAAAAGGCCAATTTAATCAATCTGGTGTTTGTTAGACCAGAAACACTAGGCCTCACGTTTTCACTCCTGTAAAAAGGAATTATATCTCCCCGTGTGGGAATCTATGTACCAAAACTAGCATTATAAAAATTCTGGTGTCCAATTTGCAGCAGTTTTCTTGTAATTAATACCGGAAAAATTAATTATATCTTCCAGTGTGGGAATTTTGGGACTAAAAAATAATATATTTTATTGTGGTGCGAGTTGAATCGCAACAATGAGGAAACATTCTATTAAGGGACGAGGACACGGTCGTGGTGGTGTCCATGGAGCCTCTGTTGCTGGCAGAGGACGTGGCCGTTCGACTTCAGGCGCACAAAGTAGTAAACCAACTCCCTCAAGTAGCCGGCAGAATTTACAGCGATATTTGGTGGGGCCCAATGCCGTTATGAGGATGGTAAGGCCTGAGCAGGTACAGGCATTAGTCGATTGGGTGGCCGACAGTGCTTCCGCGGAAAGCGCACATGTGGCACCTGAAAACCAAGCCCATCAGTCTGTCACATCACCCCCATGCATATCAGGGAAACTGGCTGAGCCTCAAGTTATGCAGCAGTCTCTTATTCTGTTTGAAGACTCTGCTCCCACGGTTTTCCAGGGGCGTCCACCTAGCCCTTCCCCAGCGGTGGAAGACATTCCATGCACTGACGCACAACCACTTATGTATCCAGATGATGAGGACATGGGAATACCACCAAAGCAGAGTGACCGAGTCTCTGATGATGACGAAACACAGGTGCCCACTGCCGCATCTTATTGCAGTGTGCAGACTGAACAGGAGGAGGTCAGGGAGGAAGACTGGGTGGAAGACAATGCAGAGGACGATGAGGTCTTAGACCCCACATGGACTGAAGGTCGTGCCGCTGACTTAAATAGTTCAGAGGAAGAGGCAGTGGTGAGACCGAGACAACAGCGAAGCCAAAGAGGGAGCAGGAGGCAAAAGCAGAACAGCCGCCGTCCAGAGAGTTTGCCTGCTATTGGCCAGCGCCAACAAGGAACCCAGCACCCCAAAGGCATCTTCAAGGAGTTCCCTGGCATGGCACTTCTTCAAACAATGTGCTGAGGACAAGACCAGAGTGGTTTGCACGCTGTGCCATCAGACCCTGAGGCGAGGCATTAACGTTCTTAACCTGAGCACCACCTGCATGATCAGGCATCTACATGCAAAGCATGAACTGCAGTGGAGTACACACCTTAAAAACAAGGAACCCGCTCAGGCTCCCCTGCTCCCTCTACCGCTGCTGCCTCGGCTTCCGCCTCGAGAGGAATGTTGCCACCTGCCGAGCAGCAAACAGAGGATGTGCCACCGACACCACCACCACCACCGCCACCGTCACCTAGCGTCTCCACTATTTCACACAGCAGCGTTCAGCTCTCCATCTCTCAAACCTTTGAGAGGAAGCGCAAATTCCCACCTAGTCACCCTCGAGCCCTTGGCCTGAATGCCAGCATTTCTAAACTACTGGCCTTTGAAATGCTGTCATTCCGGCTGGTGGACACAGACAGCTTCAAACAGCTGATGGCCATGGCTGTCCCCCAGTATGTGGTTCCCAGCCGCCACTACTTCTCCAAGACAGCCGTGCCTTCCCTGCACATGCAAGTGTCCGATAAAATCAAGTGTGCACTGCGCAACGCCATTTGTGGCAAGGTCCACCTAACCACAGATACGTGGACCAGTAAGCACGGCCAGGGACGCTATATCTCCCTAACTGCACACTGGGTAAATGTAGTGGCGGCTGGGCCCCAGGCGGAGAGTTCCTTGGCGCACGTCCTTCCGCCGCCAAGGATCACAGGGCATCATTCTTTGCCTCCTGTAGCCTCCTCCTCCTACTCGGCTTCCTCCTCCTCCTCCTCCTCTGCTTCCACCAGCTCATCCAGTCAGCCACACACCTTCACCACCAACTTCAGCACAGCCCGGGGTAAACGTCAGCAGGCCATTCTGAAACTCATATGTTTGGGGGACAGGCCCCACACCACGCAGGAGTTGTGGCGGGGTATTGAACAACAGACCGACCAGTGGTTGCTGCCGGTGGGCCTCAAGCCCGGCCTGGTGGTGTGCGATAATGGGCGAAATCTCGTGGCAGCTCTGGGACTAGCCGGTTTGACGCACATTCCTTGCCTGGCGCATGTGCTGAATTTGATGGTGCAAAAGTTCATTCACAACTACCCAGACATGTCAGAGCTGCTGCATAAAGTGCGGGCCGTCTGTGCGAGCTTCCAGCGTTCAGATCCTGTCGCTGCTCGCCTGTCAGCGCTACAGCGGAAATTCGGCCTTCCCGCTCACCGCCTAATATGCGACGTGCCCACCCGGTGGAACTCCACCTTGCACATGCTGGAGAGACTGTGCGAGCAGCAGCAGGCCATAGTGGAGTTTCAGCTGCAGCACGCACGGGTCAGTCGTACTGCGGAACAGCACCACTTCACCACCAATGCTTGGGCCTCCATGCGAGACCTGTGTGCCCTGTTGCGCTGTTTCGAGTACGCCACCAACATGGCCAGTGGCGATGCCACTGTTATCAGCGTGACAATACCAATTCTATGTCTCCTAGAGAAAACGCTTAGGGTGATGATGGAAGAGGAGGTGGGCCAGGGCCAGGAGGAGGAGGAGGAGGATGACGGGTCGTTTTTAGCACTTTCAGGCCAGTCTGCTAGAAGTGGCTCAGAGGGAGGTTTTTTGCAACAGCAGAGGGCAGGTACAAATGTGGCCAGCCAGGGACCACTACTGGAGGACGAGGAGGATGAGGAGGAGGTGGAGGAGGATGAGGATGAAGCAGGTTCACAGCGGGGTGGCACCCAGCACAGCGCAGGCACATCCCTGGTGCGTGGCTGGGGGATACAGAGGATGATGACGATCGCCTCCCACAGAGGACAGCTTGTCCTTACCTCTGGGGAGCCTGGCACACATGAGCGATTACATGCTGCAGTGCCTGCGCAACGACAGCAGAGTTGCCAACATTTTAACGTGTGCTGACTACTGGGTGGCCACCCTGCTGGATCCACGGTACAAAGACAATGTGCCCACTTTACTTCCTGCACTGGAGCGTGATAGGAAGATGCGCGAGTACAAGCGCACACTGGTAGACGCGCTCCTGAGAGCATTCCCAACTGTCACAGGGGAACAGGTGGAAGGCCAAGGCCAAGGCAGAGGAGGAGCTAGAGGTCGCCCACGCAGCAGTGTCACGGCCAGCTCCTCTGAGGGCAGGGTTAGCATGGCAGAAATGTGGAAAAGTTTTGTCTCCACGCCACAGCTAACTGCCCCACCACCTGATACGGAACGTGTTAGCAGGAGGCAACATTTCACTAACATGGTTGAACAGTACGTCTGCACACAACTCCACGTACTGACGGATGGTTCGGCCCCATTCAACTTCTGGGTTTCCAAATTGTCCACGTGGCCAGAATTAGCATGTTATGCCTTGGAGGTGCTGGCCTGCCCGGCGGCCAGCGTTTAATCTGAAGGTGTATTCAGCACGGCAGGGGGCGTCATTACTGACAAACGCAGCCGCCTGTCCGCAGCCAACGTGGACAAGCTGACATTTATAAAAATGAACCAGGCATGGATCCCACAAGACCTGACCCTCCCTTGTGCAGAGTAGTCCTTAATAACTGCCTTAAACCATGTTGTCTTGTACTCCTGGCCACTTCTTCATTGAAAAATCTATTTTTGAAATTAAGTAGGATCTTGGGGTGCAACCCAGAGTTGAATGAACCTTCCCTCTGTCTGGGTGCCGGGGCCAAAGTACATGAAAGTGTCCTTCTCCTGTGCTGGGTGATATGAATGTTATACTTGTGCTGTCTGACATGTCTCCTTTGTGTGGGTGCAGGGGGCCAAAGTCACTAAAGCGGCCTTCTCCTGTGGTGGGTGATCGAAATGCCTGATTCTCTGCTGTGGGACCTCTCTCCTCTGTGTGGCTGCAGGAGTCAAGGTCTCTAAAAGTGCCCTTCTCCTGTGGTGGTTGATGTAAAACTGATGCTTGTAATATCTGACCTGTCTCCTCTGTGTCGGTGCTAAGGCCTAAGTCACTGAAAGCAGCCTTCTCCTGTGCTGGCTGATACAAATGCCTGAATATCTGCCGTGAGACCTCTCTCCTCCGTGTGGCTGCAGGGGTCAAAGTCTCTAAAAGTGGCCTTCTCTTGTGCTGGGTGATGTGAAGCTGATGTTTGTGCCATCTGACATGGTTGCCGTGGTCCCATTAAATGGTGGCCTACTCCTGTGGTGGGTGATCTAAATGCATGATTCTTTGCTGTGAAAACCTCTCTCCTCCGTCTGGGTGCAGGGGTCAAAGTCTATCAAAGTGGCCTTCTCTTGTGCTGGGTGATGTGAAGCTGATGTTTGTGCCATCTGACATGGTTGCCGGGGTCCCATTAAATGGTGGCCTACTCCTGTGGTGGGTGATCTAAATGCATGATTCTCTGCTGTGAAAACTTCTCTCCTCCGTCTGGGTGCAGGGGTCAAAGTCTATCAAAGTGGCCTTCTCTTGTGCTGGGTGATGTGAAGCTGATGTTTGTGCCATCTGACATGGTTGCCGGGGTCCCATTAAATGGTGGCCTACTCCTGTGGTGGGTGATCTAAATGCCTGATTCTCTGCTGTGAAAACCTCTCTCCTCCGTCTGGGTGCAGGGGTCAAAGTCTATCAAAGTGGCCTTCTCTTGTGCTGGGTGATGTGAAGCTGATGTTTGTGCCATCTGACATGGTTGCTGGGGTCCCATTAAATGGTGGCCTACTCCTGTGGTGGGTGATCTAAATGCCTGATTTTCTGCTGTGAAAACCTCTCTCCTCTGTCTGGGTGCTGGTCCAAAATACATGAGAGTGGCCTTCTCCGGTGGGGGTTGATATAACGCATGATTCCTTGCTGTGGGACCTGTATCCTCTGTCTGGGTGCTGGTCCAAAATAAATGAGAGTGGCCTTCTCCGGTGGGGGTTGATATGAGGCATGATTCCTTGATGTGGGACCTCTCTCCTCTGTCTGGGTGCTGGTCCAAAATACATGAGAGTGGCCTTCTCCGGTGGTGGTTGATATGACGCATGATTCCTTGCTGTGGGACCTGTATCCTCTGTCTGGGTGCTGGGCCGAAATAAATGAGAGTGGCCTTCTCCGTTGGTGGTTGATATGAGGCATGATTCCTTGCTGTGGGACCTATCTCCTCTGTCTGGGTGCTGGTCCAAAATAAATGAGAGTGGCCTTCTCCGGTGGGGGTTGATATGACGCATGATTCCTTGATGTGGGACCTCTCTCCTCTGTCTGGGTGCTGGTCCAAAATACATGAGAGTGGCCTTCTCCGGTGGTGGTTGATATGACGCATGATTCCTTGCTGTGGGACCTGTATCCTCTGTCTGGGTGCTGGGCCGAAATAAATGAGAGTGGCCTTCTCCGTTGGTGGTTGATATGAGGCATGATTCCTTGCTGTGGGACCTATCTCCTCTGTCTGGGTGCTGGTCCAAAATAAATGAGAGTGGCCTTCTCCGGTGGGGGTTGATATGACGCATGATTCCTTGATGTGGGACCTCTCTCCTCTGTCTGGGTGCTGGTCCAAAATACATGAGAGTGGCCTTCTCCGGTGGTGGTTGATATGACGCATGATTCCTTGCTGTGGGACCTGTATCCTCTGTCTGGGTGCTGGTCCAAAATAAATGAGAGTGGCCTTCTCCGGTGGGGGTTGATATGACGCATGATTCCTTGATGTGGGACCTATCTCCTCTGTCTGGGTGCTGGTCCAAAATAAATGAGAGTGGCCTTCTCCGGTGGGGGTTGATATGACGCATGATTCCTTGATGTGGGACCTCTCTCCTCTGTCTGGGTGCTGGTCCAAAATAAATGAGAGTGGCCTTCTCCGGTGGTGGTTGATATGACGCATGATTCCTTGCTGTGGGACCTGTATCCTCTGTCTGGGTGCTGGTCCAAAATAAATGAGAGTGGCCTTCTCCGGTGGTGGTTGATATGACGCATGATTCCTTGATGTGGGACCTCTCTCCTCTGTCTGGGTGCTGGTCCAAAATACATGAGTGGCCTTCTCCGGTGGTGGTTGATATGACGCATGATTCCTTGCTGTGGGACCTGTATCCTCTGTCTGGGTGCTGGTCCAAAATACATGAGAGTGGCCTTCTCCGGTGGTGGTTGATATGAAGCATGATTCCTTGCTGTGGGACCTGTATCCTCTGTCTGGGTGCTGGTCCGAAATAAATGAGAGTGGCCTTCTCCGTTGGTGGTTGATATGACGCATGATTCCTTGATGTGGGACCTCTCTCCTCTGTCTGGGTGCTGGTCCAAAATACATGAGTGGCCTTCTCCGGTGGTGGTTGATATGACGCATGATTCCTTGCTGTGGGACCTGTATCCTCTGTCTGGGTGCTGGTCCAAAATACATGAGAGTGGCCTTCTCCGGTGGTGGTTGATATGAAGCATGATTCCTTGCTGTGGGACCTGTATCCTCTGTCTGGGTGCTGGTCCCAAATAAATGAGAGTGGCCTTCTCCAGTGGTGGATGATATGATGCATGATTCCTTGCTCTGGGACCTCTCTCCAATTGATATTGGTTAATTTTTATTTATTTTATTTTAATTCATTTCCCTATCTACATTTGTTTGCAGGGGATTTACCTACATTTTGCTGCCTTTTGCAGCCCTCTAGCCCTTTCCGGTAGTCTTTTACAGGCTTTTTAGTGCCCAAAAGTTCGGGTCCCCATTGACTTCTATGGGGTTCGGGATGAAGTTCGGGTTGAGTCCGGATCACGAACCCGGACATTTTCCGGAAGTTCAGCCGAACCTCTCGAACCCGAACATCCAGGTGTTCGCTCAACCCTAGCAAATAGATACTGACAGTCATCTATGGCTATTCCATTGGTATTGTCATAAGACTTTAGAAGCTTTAATTAGAGCAACAAACAGTAATAATAATTTTTGTTTTCTGTTGCATTCACCAATGAATAAGAGGAAAGGAGAGTCAAAATTTACCAAAACCTTTTGAAGAGTCTAGATGACGTTTTGGGCCGTGCCATCACAGGTGAGAAAACATGCGTCTACCAACACAACCCTGAAATGAAACAGCAAAGTGTAGAATGAAAAAATTACTGATTCTTCCCAACCACAAAAGTTCTTCTAATTCAAATCAAAAGTCATAATATTTTTTGTTCACTGTGAATTTGTATTAACTGGACAAACAGTTAATCAAATGAACAATTTGGAAGTGCTGAAAAAGCTTTGTGAAAAAACTAAGAGAAACTATTTGATTTTTTTTTCGAACAATGCGTGGTTTTTGCAAGGCAATTTGGCACCTGCTCACATGGCACCGTCTGTGAGGGAATTTTTAGCTAGTAAACAAATTAATGTGTTAGAACCAAGGGCGTTGCAAGGGTCTCAAAAGATCCAGGGCCCAAGCCCCAATGAATATTGCCCAGTTCTCTAAGTGTCCCCCCTACCCCCACACAACGCATTTTGCAGTACTTGCTATACAGCAGCACATACCTGTCACATCCAGTGCCTCCCAGGTGATGTCTCCTCTGATGTAGATCTTCTCTTTCATCATCTTCTCCATTTGGCCCGGACAACTTCTTTCAGCCATGATTTCCCTCTGCAGAGTGTGACACAGACATCTTAGCTTCCTTACTTTTCTATTATCATCTCTTAACCGTGAGTTCTATCAGTGTTATTCTGCTGTTTGCTGTGCTCCCCAATACCCCCAAATACTATCCTGAAGAAATATGAGTGCCCCCATAGTAATAGTGCTCCTCATAGTCCCACCAATAGTAATTCCCTTAAAGAATGCCCCCATTAGTAATATTGCCTCCTACAGTTTCCCCAACCATGATAACACTCCCCAAGAGTGCCCCCATTACTTGAAGATCCCTTAATTATTAATAATACCCTCATAGAGCCCCCAGTAGAAAAAAGGTTCCCAATAGTGCTCTTAGTAGAAATAAGGCGGATCTATAAGTCACTCCTATAGAGCCCCCAGTAGTAATAAGAATGTCTTTATTGTGCCCTGGGTTTGCAGTTCCCCCTGTAGTTATATTCCTCCCTCCACCATACAGTCCCATGTAAATAACACTATTTCCCTCCCTTCGCCATAGAGTCCTATGTAAATTACATCACACCATCTCTCCAGCTCCCTCTAATATACAGTCCCATGTAAATAACATCCCTCTCTATCTACAGCCCCCTCCAAAATACAGTCCAATGTAAATAACATCACCTCCTTCCCAGCCACCTCCAACATGCAATCCCATGTAAACATCACTCCCTCAACATTCACTCCCATGTAAATAACATCATTCCCCCCACCAATCACCTTCAACATACAGTCCCATGTAAATAACATTGCCCCCTCCCCAGCCACTTCCAACACACAGTTCTATGTAAATAACATCCATCCCTTCAGCCCTAACAGACAGTCCCAGTTAACTAACCACAACTCCCAGCATTGTTCTGCCTCTCCCTTCACTTACCTCTCCTTATGTAGCAGACATCACCACAGCTTTTTCTCCTCTTCACTGCCGTCCTCTCCTGCACTGATCACATGATGGTGACATCATCGCAGGCAAGGGCGGACAGAGAACCCTCAGGGTCCCTGGCAAAATAAATCAAGGGCCCCCTTCCAGGCCCCACCCATGTTCTACCTCCAGCCACGCCCATGTTCTGCCTCCAGCCACGCCCATATCCCACCTCCAGAGTGTGTGTTAGAAAGAATCCCCTCCAGGCAACATTAGAGACTACAATGGAGTTAGACTAATAGGCTTGGAGGGGGATCTTTCTAACAGAGGCCATCTAAGTGTCCATTAGAGAGTGTGTTAGAAAGAATCCCCTCCAGGCCCCATCAAAGACTATAATGGAGGGACTCTTTCTAATGGGCTATTGAGGGTGGTCTTTCTGGCAGAGGACATCTCAGTGTCCTTTAGAGAGTGTGTTAGAAAGAGTCCCATCCAAGTCACATTAGAGACTACAATGGAGTCTAATGGGTCCTGGAGGGGGTCTCTCCAACACTATAGTTCCTATTCACAATATAACAACACAACATAGCTCTTTGATACCTAGGCCAAGTTGGCTCCTACCTTAATTATGGTTGGTGGCTGGCAGGCTGTGGCTTGCTGGCTATCGCTGGCAGGCTGTGGCTTGCTGATTGGCAGGCTGTGGGCTTGCTGGCTATTGCATGGCTGGATGGCAGGCTGTGGGCTTGCTGGCTGTAGGTCTGTGGCTGGATTGCTTGTGGGCCTGGGGGTGGCTGGCTCTGAGCCTGGGCCTTGCTGGTTCTGGGGCTGGCTCTGGGCCTGGCTGGCTCTGGGCCTGTGAAAAAAAAAAAAAGATAGAGGATTAATCCAAGACTTCCCTGAACAAAATTCAGGGGAGGTCAGAGAGGAACAGGCAGGGCGCCAAAGGGTGGATATTTTAGAGATTGTTCAGAGTGATAGGTTGGACAGCTATGATAAATCAATGGAAGTCTAGAGAGGCTGCCGATGGTGGTTACATATGTGCGGACGACCGCTACATAGTTTATAGTCAGATAAAAGAAAAAGACAAAAATAGGTAACCACACTGGTGGCGCCAGTCTATCTTTTAGAAATATTATGCGTATTCAGGCTATTAGGTCTGCCCGTATGGACTACTCAATGTTTTTATATGTATATCAGTATATAGACATGTAATATAGTATATAAACGTGCTTCAGTGGTTAGACACAAGAACCGATATTCCTGTAGGCACCATGACCATGGAAGCATGTAGAGGTCAGTGTGGTTCCCTTATGTCTTTGGGGTGCCAGTGACTAACAGTTAGCCCACAGTAGACAAGGTAATTAAAAGAAACTTAAAAAGGAACACCACTCACTTCACCAGGGAGGAGTTTTGTGGGATAAAGCTCAATACACCCACAAAACATCCTCCCTCGCCTTGGTCGCTTGTACCAAAGTCAGTTGTCTGTAGCAGTGTTCAGTGTGTTTGTTGAAAGAGGCGCATTTAATTGCACCTCTCTGTATTTACAACAGAAAACAGACTTGCAAACTTTCTTACGTTGAGTAACTGTGTACATTAGGCCCAAAAATGTTCGGAATTCGGAAGGGTTCTAAAATAAATACCTGGGACCAAGCCTTGTTCAACCAGAGCCATAATGTGAGTAGCAGCAGCTCTCCAGCTAGAAGTAGTAGTAGGCTGCAGTTGTCCCTGTGGCTTGGGAAAAGCAAAACTTTATTATTAATGAGAAAGAGGACGAGATTGTGGATTACTCCTCACTTCAGCAAATAGCATTTATTATGTAGGTAAAGTGAATACAAGGCACTTACAAATGAATTAAGATTTTCCATATTGCCTCCTTTGCTGGCTGGATTAATTTTTCAATTACATTATACACTGCATGTTTCCATGGTTACAACCACTCTATAATTCAGCAGTGGTGGCCTTGTTGCACCCAATCGTCGATTGGAATTTGCTCCTCAGGCATGCTGGCCAGAATGGCGACCTGTATACTCACTTGCCAGGGGTATCATTGACATCAAGCTGTCTATTACTGGACAGACATGATTTTAGACCCTTGCTATTAAAGCAAAATGTTTTCCTCTGTCCAAGAGACCAAATTACGTTATTACCTGTGTACACAGCTTGCCACAGCTCCGAGGGCCCCTTTCTTATATTTGTTATACCCAATGTGCACAAAAATCTAGTGAACTCCTTGGGACATCCAATTGTTTCAGGCATTACTTCTCTATTTCAACCAATGGCTATTTATGGTTGAGGACTTTGTTGGATTTGATATTAACCAATAATTATTTCCTGTTTGGGTTTGAGTTTTACTTGCAGATGCATGGAACTTCAATGGGGTCTCCTGCAGCTCCAAGTTTTGTTAACAGTTTTGTTTCTGCTTTTGAATCCACCTTTGTTTAATGGTCCACATGCCTCCCACAGATAAGGTATGTGGACAATATCTTCCTTTTGTGGAGAGGCACAAAGCTGGAGCCTGCCACATTTGTATAGTATTTGATAAGTCAGCGTCAGTACAGCAGCAGTTTCCGGTTGCTGGGGGAACCAAGAATGCATAGCGTCCCTTACTGACGTCGGAACTCTGGACCAATGAGGAAGTGTGTCGGGGCTCCCAAACGTCATGATGCGTGGGTGGCAGCTCCACCCGACACGTAGGCAGGCCGGCATGAGTTGCCTCTTCTCCAGCTGTACAGGTTCTGGTGAATTTATTGTCCTTTGGCTCCCTCTACTGTTTCCTTGCGTTACTGAAGACACCCCTGGCTTTGGATCTCTGGTTTTGATATTGTAAATACGGTTTTTGCTTCTGTTTTTTTGTTATGGTATTGTTCTCCTGGTTCTGACTCTTTGGTATGTTTTGGTTTTCTCATTTGACTCTAGCATACTTGTACTGTAATGATCGACTGGCTTTGACCCTTTTTCCATACGATTACCCTCTTAGTGTTTGTTTGTGTTTCCCTGTTTTGTGTCGCCCTTTACATATTAGGAGTTGTCATCCAGCTGTGGGACACTGCCTAAGGTGATCTTGGAAGTAGGTAGGGATAGTGACTCCAGGTAGATTTAGGCCTGCACTATCCCTGCTTGAGTATGAGTGCATGCCTCCTAAGTGTCCCTCTTTTGTAGGGACAGTCCCTTTTTTTGGCCCAAGTCCCTCTATCCCTCTTTGATCCTTAAATGTCCCTCTTTTTGACCTGGGGAATCAATGCATTAATAAATTTGCTAAATTGCTCCTTACTAAAGTGTCTGTATGGTTTCTACCTGTATATTAGACCATAACTGGACCTTAAAATATCTACGATCTGATCATCTATGTGCTAATATTTAAATGGATATTGAAGTGCAAGATCCTCAGTTTAGATGGAGTCAGTAATTATGCTTTGGTCGGAGTTAGAGGCATGTACTAGTATGAAAAAAAAAAAAACTGCTGTTATGCGCGCCACACATATTGTCCCTCATTGTGATTTTCAAAAGTTTGGAGGCATGTACATACCTCCCAGGTGTCCCTCTTTTTGGGGGACAGTCCCTCTTTTTGACCCAAGTACCTCTGTCCCTCTCCCTCTTTTTGATCGGAGGTATATATTTTCATTGTTAAATTTGTAATATTGATCCAGAAAGTGTTCGGCTGGTTCCCATGTGCATATTAGAGCCCTGCTTATATATTATTTCATTATTTGATGCAATTTGAACTTTATAACATTTCTATTTTCAGATAATTTTGCACTATTCAGTAAGAAAAAACTATTGAAGTGTGTAGCTATGCAGGAAAAATTGATCTTTCACACAATAAACCATAGGTGTCCCTCTTTGAATGTACAAAAAGTAGGAAGGTACAGTATGTGACTAATATCTAAAAAGTATTAATTATATGAGTAGTGGTGAGGTCCTGGGTATGCAGAGGATAAGGTGCCAGGAATGATGAGCCCTCAGTATCTAATTCTTGATGCATATGTTGATGAGTAGAGATGAGAGAATTTCTCAAAAATTTGATTTGAACGGTTCACCGAGTTTCCCAAAAAGATTTGATTTGATCCGAATTCATTCGTGACAAATCATGTTAAAAAATAGCTATTTCCTGGCTGCAGAGAGCCTGTACAGTGGTGTAGAACAGGGATGGGCAAACTGCGGCTCTCCAGCTGTTGCAAAACTACAACTCCCAGCATGCAAAGACTGCTTACAGCTATAAGCTTACAGCACGGCATATTGGAAATTGTATTTTTATCACAGCTGCAGAGCCGCAGTTTGCCAATCCCTGGTGTAGAACACTGTGCCTTTCAGTAACACGCATAGGAAGTCTGCTGGGGTAGTGAAATAATACTGTGAGTCAGTATCACATGCAGATGACTGCCGTCGCTCTTAGGCCTCTTTCACACGAGCGTGACGGATTAGGTCCGGATGTGTTCAGGGTGCGTTCAGTGAAACTCGCACCATTTTGCAAGCAAGTTTAGTTAGTTTTGTCTGCGATTGCGTTCAGTTTCTTCTGCACGGTTGCAATGCGTTTGATGCGTTTTTCACGCACGTGATAAAAGATTGAAGGTTTACAAATAACATCTCCTACCAACTATCAGTGACGCATCGCACCCGCACTTGCTTGTAGAACATGCTGCTATTTTCACGCAACGCAGAACTGATGCGTGAAAAAAAAAAAACGCTTATGTACACAGACCCATTGAAATGAATGGGTCAGGATTCAGTGCGGGTGCTATGCGTTCACGCCACGCATTGCGCCCGTGCTGAATACTCGCCCGTGTGAAAAGGGCCTTAACTGACCAAATAACTCAAGTGTGAACTCAGCCTTACAGGTCAATGTTAGCGTCAGGTATAAAGAACTGTGAAGAGGCCCAAGATTCTAATATAGAATGAAAGAGCGCACTCCTTTTACACCGTATTCAGCTGATTTCACATAGAATTCTACAGAACCTGCTCTGTTACACACTGAATAGACCTACTTTTATATATTTAAAATTAACAGACCCCAAAACAGTTTGTATCAGACTGCTAATTCATCCAAAAGCAAGAATTAATGGAAGTACTTTTATATACCGTATTTAAAATAAATACATCCCAAAATTGGTTGTATCAGACAGCACTTTCAACCCAATAACAAATGCTAGGATTACTGCAATTACTGTTTAAAACAACCTAAAACCTGTAGTAATAGATCACGTTTACCCCAATTAGTACAGCAAGGTGTAAGCCCCTATTACCCAGGCTTTACAAATTTTAATTGGCTCCTGCTCTCTACCTACAGTGTGATTAATGCCTCCCTATTATATACCTACACTATGAAAATTCTTTTCTTGAACTGCTCAATAATTCTTTTTTTAAATGAAAGTCTCTTCTAAACACTGTCCCTAGTGCCTGTAACGCAGGGGTGCACAACCTTTTTTGATCTTGGGGCCGCATTGTCACATTGCTCTATTTCAATGGGCCGCAAAAAATAATAATTAATCAGCACTTGTTTGCATCAGCTTATTACACAGGCTGATGCACAGTGAATGGGGGGAGAATGATAGCTACTCCAGTCACTGCTCCCTCATTCAGTTCTGTTGATTATTGGCAGCACACTGATTACACAGTGAGATGTGCTGAAAATAATTGTAATCTTTCATCCTGATAAAACATGCAAATCAGCCGACAAACGAGTGATCGCTTGTTTATCAGCTGATCAGCGGCAGTGGTGTGCCTACACCCCCCCCCCCCAATACTTAAAAAAATCGTACCCCCTCACAGTAGTATTTCACTCATTGTACAACCTTCACAGTAGTTTTGTACAGATGTGTGCCTCCTAACGGAAGTTATGCCCACATTGTGCCCACTTAAAGTACTTATCCATTCATTGTGCCCCCTTCATAGTAGGTATGCCCTCATTTTGCACTTCTCACAGCAGTTATGCCCTCTGTGCCCCTTTCACAGTAGTAATGCCCTATCTTTGTCGCTTCACAGTTGTAATGCCCTCTTTGTGCCCCCCTCACAGTAATAATCCCCATTGTGCTTCCTTCACACTAATAATGCCCCTTAATAGTAGTAATGCCCATTGTCCCCCTTTCCAGTAATAATGCCCACTGTGCCCCCTAATAGTAATAATGCCCATTGTGCCCCCTTAATAGTATTGATGCCCATTGTGCCCCCTTCACCATAATAATGCCCACTATGCCCCTTCACAGTAATAATGCCCTCTGTGTCCCTTCCATAGCAGAAATCCCCAATGTGCCCCTTTAATAGTAGTAATGCCCTCTGTGCTAGTAATGCCCATTGTGCCTCCTTCACAGTAATAATGCCCTATGTGCCCCCTTCAGAGTAGTAATGCCTTCTGTGCACTGTGCCCCCTCCATAGTAGAAATGTCCATTGTGTCCCCTTAACATTAGCAATGCCCTTTGTGCCTCCTCCAGAGTAGAAATGCCCATTGTGCCCCCTTCACATTAGCAATGCCCATTGTGCCCCCTCCAGAGAAGAAATGCCCATTGTGCCCCTTCACATTACCAATGCCCATTGTGCCCCTTTCACATTAGCAATGCCCTCTGTACCCCCTCCAGAGTTGAAATGCCCTTTGTGCCCCCTTTACATTAGCAATGTAAAGTGCTAGACAGTGCTAGACAGACCTTAAGAAGTTGTAACTTTTAACCCCTTAGTCTCTATGTATAAAAATCTTCCCGTGTATCATGCACAAATAACAACCCCCCATATGTAGTCACAAAAATACATTAAATTTGTAGCATTCATTATGGCCTTTCAGACTTAAAAAATCTAGGGTGTAGATCCAAAATACATTGTTTTGCAGAAGCTTTATTTCAAATTGTCTGCTATCATTTCTCTAAACCTCTTCCAGAACCATCCACCTCAAGTCAGAAATATTGGAGCACATTTATTAAGAGTGCCGCTTTAGATGCCAGTCTTAATAAAGCCCTGCACTGGCAGTGAATATGCCGAAGTTATGTAGAGACTCAGGTCTCTACATAACTTCGGCAGATCCTCCGTTACTTCTAAATGTAAGACAGCTTCCTAGCTGTCTTACATTTAGACCATTTTCTATTGTAATCTATGATGCTGTGTGCTCCCGTGAGCACGATCAATGCTGCTCCGGGACATATGGCCCGCACACTGACCGTATGTCTCGGAGGGCATACGGTCGTGTGCAAGAGGCCTCAGTGTGAGAGATGTTTGGCCTATATATACACCTTGTCACATGGATACTTGAATAAATAAGTGCAATTTTTACATTCATAGGTAAAGAAACCTTTAATATTGGTCTTGAATCCCTGTGTCAGGACAACAACTGCCATCACGTATGTTTTGTTGCTTCATTACTTCCTTTTTGTATGCATCTGGACTGTCTGAACTTTGTTAAAGGGGTTGTCTCACTTCAGTAAGTGGCATTTATCATGTAGAGAAAGTTAATACAATGTCCTTACTAATGTGTTGTTTTTACCCATATTGCTTCCTTTGCTGGCTGGATTAATTTTTCTATCACTTTATATACTGCCCGTTTCCATGGTTACAGACCACCCTGCAATCCATCAGTGGTGGTCGTGCTTGCACAATATAGTAAAAAGCACTTGCCTATGTGTGCTCCCAAGGTCCCAGCCACCAGAGAGGCTGATGATTTTTCTTGTCGTGTGCAAGCACGACCACCACTGACGGATTGCAGGGTGGTCTGTAACCATGGAAACGAGCAGTATAAAAAGTGATAGACAAATTTATCCAGCCAGCAAAGGAAGCAATATGGATAAAAACAACACATTAGTAAGGACATTGTATTAACTTTCTCTACATGATAAATGCCACTTACTTAAGTGAGACAACCCCTTTAATAGCAGTTATATTTGGCAATCTCCACCTATTCACCCTTGATGAACCAATAGTATTGGGGAAACCCATTGGAAATAAGGAGTTTTCCCAATCTAACGATCAGTTCATTAAGGCCTCATGCACACGACCGTTGGTGTTTTGTGGTCCGCAAACCGCGGATCCGTAAAACACGGAAGCTGCTCAGCATTCCGTTCCGCAAATTGCGGAACGGAACGCGGCCCATTGTAGAAATGCCTATTCTTGTTTGCAAAACGGACAAGAATAGGACATGCTCTATTTTTTTTGCGGGGGCACGGAATGGAGCAATGGATGGGGACAGCACACGGAGTGCTGTCCACATCTTTTGCGGCCCTATTGAAGTGAATGGGTCTGCGCCCGAGCCACAAAATATGCAGCTCGGACGCGGACCACAACAACGGTCGTGTGCATGAGGCCTTATTGTGACGTTGGTCCTAAATAGACTTCGACCAGAATTTCCCTGAAATGAAGGGAAAAAAAACAAAATAAAACCGCATTCATTTGCATGCAAATAGCCCACCATGGCCATCTTAATTTAAGATACTGTGCAAAATCTGATGCACGGTGTTGTATGATGTCTTCAAGCAAGATGGTCGTGGCAGGCTATACGCGATCAAATGGCTAAGGTGAGAATTTTAATTTTTTTTGACTGATTAACTCCTGAAAGCCCTCACTATTACTCACAGATGCCTCAATCAGCGATGTACACAGCATCCGAGGGGTTCAATGACGGGGGGGGGGGCACAATCGCCGTTCTCTGTCATTGCGCCCACCACATATAAGGAAATGCGCTTTGTGATAAAGTAATTCGCCAGGAAGCAAATTTCTTGGTGAAATTCGTCAAATCAAATTTTCCATAACTTTGCTCTAGTCATGAGTAGCGGATTTTGAAGCAATAACGACTGATTAATAGATCTAATTTCTACCTCTGTATATGTTTGTATATATTCATGCATATTCCTTATTCACTACTATGTACATGAGTGTATACTACAGTCACAAGAGACAAAAAGAGGCCTGGTAGTTCAGGACAATTTTTAGTATATGCATGGACTTTACAACCAAAGGTAATCTGATTATCAATAAAAATATGATTGATTGTATACTATTTCTGTGAGTTGTTAGATTTAAGAGGACATGTCTTTTTCAGTGACATTACATTGGATATGAGCCAGAAGTCCAGCAAAAGGTTTTCTATTGACCTCACGCCACCACTCTCAAAAGATACCATGATGCACAGAAAGAAAGCAATGGAAGCTGGAATGGAGGTCTATCCTCTTCAGCTATGAGTTCCACTTTTGTCTTGGCCACAAAAGATAGACAGAGATAGCTGTGGAAGCCACTTGAGCTACACCATTGAGAAAACTGCACAAAGATACGTCACAGTGGTTTCATTCCTGGAAATATGATGTGAGGTGGCATAATGTACCAAACCCCTCTAGTCTTCATTTCAGGTACCGTACACTAACAGCTTGGTGTTACATTAAATTGATTGTGGAGTCAGTGAGACGGCTATTTCTCTAAAGTGTACCAGGAGCCATTTTTCAACAGGACAACACCTGGCCTCATGTGCAGCGTGTTTGTACTAATCCTAATTGTCTCCCATCAAGCACATCTAGTGTGGCATTGGTAAGCAATTGCAAAGGGAACTGCGAGCAGCGGATCTTGATGATTTGCGTACTAAGTGAATTCAACATGGTAGAACATTCCTCAGACGACTACTACTACTACTACTACTACTACTACTACTACAACATTACTAACCAGTGGCGTAACTAGAAATGACCCTGCAAAAAAATTATGAACATGTCCCATTACCCAGAAACTTCTTCACAACCCCCTCCTCCAGTGGCTAGTCAAGATGGCTCTCTCAGACATTTCTATTTATCTTGTGATTTCCATAAATCCATGACGTCTCCTTCTTGGTGTTGCAATTGAAATGTTGAGGAGTGTATATAAATAAATATATATATATATATATATATATATATATATATATAGTGTGTGTGTATATATATATATATATATATATATATATAATCGTATATAAAATGCCAAAATTCGTGCAGAATTCAGCTTACAATCCACCTTCCATTGTTTTCAACTGAAAATCCATGCTGCAGTTTATGACTTAGAATAAGCAAAAAATGTCATGTCATTTCTGTGAGCAGATTTCACATGGAAACTGGGTAGTTGCATGCTGACTAAATCTGCATGCTGATCTGCAGTATGTACAATTGCAAATCCGAGGCAGAAATCCAAGGGTCAGTCTTGAGTTTCTGCTGCATATGTTGCATATGCTCATGCATAATTTTCCAATGGAAAAATCTACAGTGTGAACAGACTCTTATAGACAATTCCCTGTTTTCAACATGCACAGCTGATTCAGCACATTCGTGGACCTGGAAACACATTGTTAAATAGATAGCGTTGCCATGAAGGTCATTGACAAACAATTTGAGAGAATTGTCATACATAACATTTTAAATACTGGTAGATGTCTAATTATGTATTGTTCTAAAACGTGCCTTGGTTCTGTGAAAAGAATTATATTTGCCATGATAATCTAATTGTCATTCAAGAATCTGAGAAGTATAAAGAGTTTATTGATGTTTTCAGTACCAAATATTTCCACTTTACAGATAAAAACCCTTAATTAACATAAAAAGGACCTTGGTTTGATCTCCTCTTTGCGTGACCTAGTTTTTGATTAGCGAATGAATGGCTTCTGGATCTTTTTGAGCTATAATTTGAGAGCAAATTTTAATTTCCATTTTTAATTAAGAGTATGCAACACAAAGGAATCTTTGTCCATGTTGTTGTAATTTATGATTAAGCAACTGTTGGAAATCAGTGTAAATTCCTAGCTTGTAGGACAAGAGCTGTTCAATATATTCCATCTTTGCATTTTGTTATGGGTGCCCCGAAGGACGGTCTCTATAAATGGCTCTTTTTCTGGCAAATCATTGATTGCTCCGTTCTCATTTCTGAATAAAATGTTCAGACTCGTCCAGATGGACAATGACCCCTTTTATTATACTTCTAGCAATGTCATAATAATAATGGCAGAAACAGCTTGCTAAAGCATTTTTTTCTGCATAACGAGACTCTTTACTGTGGTAGAGGAAATAAGTGACTGCCTTGGAAATTGTTCCACTGTTTGCTATAAAAGGTAATGATTTGATGTTGGATACACCTCTCATTTCCTACATGGTCCACCAGAACATTATTTTACATTTCAGTATTTAAACATAAACTCATTTTTAGAATGGTAACTAAATGAACAGAATTTTTTTCAGTGATTTTGACTTTCAGAAGCTCCACTCAAGGTTATTGGCTGGGAGCAGCTTGGCATTCTTGTTTGACAGTGCACTATTTTTTCTTGCCAAGACTCCTGAGATTCAGTGATGTTTGAATGAACACTTACATCATTCAAGATTGGTGCCAGAAAACATTGTGCCTTCACTTTGTTTTCTTATTATTTTTATTTTCTCTCTTGTTGTACAGACACGAGGAAACAGGTAAGTTCTTTTTTTTTTTGTTTTCTATGCAAACAAAATCACTCTATATTCATCACTATTAGAAGACATGCTGTTCTTAGTTATACGATATAAGACTATGGGGGTCATTTATTATGCAGAAATACGCCTATGTTGGACGTATTTCAGGCACAGATATTTGTATCTGAGCTGATGAAAAAATGTTGAGATAAATTCAAAATTCAAAGGTGCCTTTACATGACATGGCAGAAAATATAGATTAAAAACATTTAACTACAGCAGGTGTAAACATAAATTGTATTTAAGAGCATTCTGATCAGTAGGAATTCCAACTGGGGAGATTCATACCAATCCTCTAAATAAAAGAATTGCAGCGCTAAATAAATTAACCTTGATTTAATGCATGTGCGCAAAAATATGTGGCAAAAATATATTAAAAGTTTAAAAGATAAAAATAAAATACAAATAATAGGGAAAAATAAAATAAAAAGGCACATGTTAGCCAAAACCGCCACTATTATTGCCTCATCCACGTGAAGCTATACATATATCAAAACAACCAAGTCAAAATAGAAAACTCATTTATTTTGGTGTCAGTTTGCATATTTAAAGAACAAGTGCATTGACCAGGTTTGAAGTGGCTCGAATTCCACACTGGGTCTCCCAGACACCATAGAGGTGTCACCATGTGTTGGATGATAAGTCATGGTGCACCCCAATGGGAAATACTTCTAGAGAGTCAGGGTTTTTAGTAAACCGGTGTACTTCTTTACTGGAGGAGCTCAAGTGCAAAATAGTGCAGGCAAGCCACTGTGTAGGCTTCTCCAGTCTCCTCACTGGCAAAAGAAGGTTCTATACTAAGGAAAGTCCTGAGCTAGCTTCCCCTTTCTCTCATAGAAAGCTGGTACTTTGGGCAAAGGGATAGTGGCCCAAGGTAGGTGGCTCAAACATCCAGCTGGCTCTTTGGTCAAAGGGCTTCTGACCAATGGTCTGTGGCACATTATCCCCATTTCAATGTCCTTTTGTGGTCACTTGTGCAGTCTGGCAGAGTTTTTTCTACTAAACGCTGGTCCTTATCTGCAGATTCTCTGCTACTAAACACTGCTTCCTATCTACAGACAACTAGGGGATCTAACTGCTCTCCTTATATATAATTTCTAGCTGAACTAAAATCTTATAGTGGGATGGTGGAGTAGAGAAGCACAGCCTAAGCAGAAAAAATGTTGTCAGTTCGGTCTGTTATAGACTTGTATAGGAGTTTTAATACAAGTCTATGGGAAATACAACTATGGAAGATTTTTAACTTCTCAATGCATAAATAGAAAGTCCCAAAGTCTCTCCATATGAGCTGGCTGTGCAGTAGTGGAGATATAGTGCACTAACAGTGCAAATAAACCAGATATGTTATTGTGGTCCAACAAATAAAAAAGTTACAATTGTTAAACTAAGTGCATTAAAACACAAAAAAGTGTCTGGTCATTAAAGGGATTCTGTCACCATGTTACAGCATATATAGATGCGGACATGCACGGCTAGATCGCCGCTAGCATGTCCGCACTATATGTGTGCCATAGCGCTGCGCTTTTTTATTGACTGTAAAAAATGATTTTATTAATATGTAAATTAGGGAGTCAAGGTGCCCAGGGGGGTGGTACGAACCTTTTCTGTGCCCAGCCACGCCCCCTGTGAAGGAGCCCAGCACCGCCTCCGTTGTATCATTCTCATCCGTGCTGACAGTTAGAGCGCTGTAAGTCTCGCGATGCGCGAGATTGCGCATGCCCAGTTCCTTCCCTGAGGCTGATGCCAGCACAGGGAAGGAACACTATATCAGAACTGGGCATGCGCGATCTCGCGCATCGCAAGACTTACAGCGCTCTAACTGTCAGCATGGATGAGAATGATACAACGGAGGCGGTGCTGGGCTCCTTCACAGGGGGCGTGGCTGGGCACAAAAAAGGTTCATACCACCCCCCTGGGCACCTTGACTCCCTAATTTACATATTAATAAAATAATTTTTTACAGTCAATAAAGAAGCGCAGCGCTATGGCACACATATAGTGCTGACATGCTAGCGGCGATCTAGCCGTGCATGTCCGCATCTATATATGCTGTAACATGGTGACAGAATCCCTTTAAGGCCTTTTCTGTACTGGTCATTAAAGGGTTATTCAATGAGTGCTTTCCTCAATAGTAAGGAACAGTTCTTACTGGTTATTACAGGGCACCAGTCACAGAGATATAACCTATAGCTGGGGGCAGGAGGTGGTAATAACCAATGAGCACTGTCGTCTGCAGAGAAAGAAAGTGCTTATTTATGAATAAATTATAGGATAAAGGAAATGTCTCCACTTCCTATTGTGCTGCATGATTTTCGGACTAATTACTAGGAACGCGTGTTCAAATGAACGCTCATTCCTGATAACTGGCCTGTATAAATATGCCACCAATCAGAAGATAAAAATGGTCGCGTATCTGATGGTGCAAATTGACGGCAGCCAATAACCGGAAGGCTTCTGGTCAATAAGATTTATTAGGTATAAAACTGGTCCAACGCGTTTCGGAGGTAAAGTATCCTCCTTCTTCAGGGGTTTAACTTCGGGTCCATAAAATGTATGAAGTGATTCTTCTTTTATCCTTTATTCTTCCTTTAAAGGCCCCTGGCATCCAGGCAGAGGGATTTATTCACGGCAAAAATGGTAATATTGAACTAAACAATGTAAACGACGATTTACAGGAAGACGATTTTTCAACTTTTCAGTCCATGTCACCTATGCAGAGCAAGGGTTTGTAGCCAGCAAAAATGGTAATATTTCACCCAACAATTTAAAAGAAGATGTTTCACATTTTCAGTCCCTGTCACCTATGCAGTGCAGGGTTACTAGTTGACAGCAAAAAATTGGGATATGTCAACCCCTGAACTCCCAGATGGATTAACTATATTATTGTCCTCGGAACATATGCAGCGCAGGTTGCTGCATGATTTTCGGACTAATTACTAGAAACGCGTGTTTAAATGAATGCTCATTCCTGATAACTGGCCTGTATAAATATGCCACCAATCAGAAGATAAATGAGCAATCACTCATTTATCGGCTTATTTTCAGCTTTCATCAGAATGAAAGATGTTCAATTATCGTCAGCACATCTCAATGTGTAATCAGGGATGTGCTGCTGACAATCAATAGTATTAAATGATGGAGGAATGACTGTGGTTGAAATAATTTCTTCTTTGCATTGGCTTGTGTGATAGGTTAACCCAAATAATCGCCAATCAATAGAGTTGAGCACACACCTGGAAGTTCACAAAAAAGTTTGGGCTCGGGATCCGAACTTAACCCAAACTTGACCCCGAACCTCATTGAAGTAAAAAAAGTCCTGGAAAGGACTAGAGGGCTGCAAAAGGTGGGTAAGTGCCCTGCAAACAAATGTGGATAAGGAAATTACTTATAATAAAATAAAATAAATAAAAATTAAAATCCTGAACTAGAAGGAGGAGATGGATGTGGGAATGCCATCAGCAGTGCGTCTATGTAGTCACGCATCTTTCGATCATTAACAGACGTTTTTACCAAATTTGGTTCCCTGTCAGCAATGCACAGCAGGGGTTTTTCACCGGCAAAATGGGGTTTATATCACCCACCAATGGAGCAGACAATTTTTAAAATGTAGGCCCCTGGCAGCCAGGCAGAGGAGGGGTTAATTCACGGCAAAACAGGGTTCATGTCACCCACCAATGGAACAGACAATTTTAAAAAATGTAGGCCCCTTGGCACGCAGGCAGAGAGGGATTTGATTCATGGCAAAACAGGGTTCATGTCACCCACCAATGGAAAAGGCGATTTTTAGAAATGTAGGCCCCTGGCACCCAGACAGAGGAGGGGTTAATTCACGGCAAAACGGGGTTCATGTCACCCACCAATGGAACAGACAATTTTAAAAAATGTAGGCCCCTTGGCACCTAGGCAGAGAGGGATTTGATTCATGGCAGAACAGGGTTCATGTCACCCACCAATGGAACAGACGATTTTAAAAAATTTGGGCCCCTGGCATCCAGGCAGAGCAGGGGTTTATTCACTGCAAAAAGACGCTCATGTCACGCACCAATGGATAAGGAGGTGTAAGGAGGAAAAAACAGAGGTTTGAGTAGTTCCGTAAGTACAGAAATACCCTGGACTATAGGCGCCAAAAGAGTAAAATAGTAAATATTATGAGGCTCTATTGAATTATAGTGGGTAGCCCATAGAGAAATTTGTATCCAAACAGTATGTAAACAGTAGAAATGTGAGGGAAGGCAGCACAAATGTTCAGAGAAATGAAAAAGGATTTAAACCCTTAGGCCTCTTTCAGACGGGCGTTGCGGGTGCACTCCGTCAAACAGTGTGGGTGCGTTGCGGGAATCGCCGCGATTTTTCCCTGCGAGTGCAAAGCGCTGTCATGCGTTTTTGCACGCGCGGGAGAAAAATCGGCACTTTTGGTACCCAGACCCGAACCTGCACTTCTTCACAGAAGTGCATGTTTGGGTCAGAAATTGTCCCGCTGGTATTATTTCACATTATAACATAGTTATAATGTAAAATAATACCCTTGGCCATCTCTCTAATGTTTAAACTGGTGCAGAATGAGTTAAAATAATAAACTAATAATTACTTACCTGTTCCATTTGATCGCGAAGCCCGGCCTCCTCTCCGTTAGCTTGAAAGATGTAAAGGACCTGTGATGATGTCACAGCATCACATGGCTCAATCACATGCTCCATCACTATGGTGATGGAGCATGTGATTGGTCCATGTGACCATGTGACATCATCCAAGGTCCTTAACCACTATCCACAGCCTGAGGATAGTGTTTAAGGACCTTGGATGATGTCACATGGTCACATGGATCATCACATGCTCCATCACCATAGTGATGGAGCATGTGATTGGGCCATGTGATGTGACGTCATCACAGGTCCTTTAGATCATAGATGCTGCAGGGAAAGAGGACAGATCGCGACTACGCGATCAAGTGGCTAAGGTAAGTTAACTTTTATTATTTTTAACCCCTTCCTCATCATTTAACAATGCATTCTTTATTAAGAATGCTATTATTTCCCTTATAACCATGTTATAAGGGGAAATAATAGAGATTGGGTCCCGCTGCTAAGCAACAATGCGGAAAATCGCAACGCATCCGCACTTGGTTGCGGATGCTTGCGATTTTCCCGCATCCCCATTCACTTCTATGGGGCCTGCGTTGCGTGAAAAACGCAGAATATAGAACATGCTGCGATTTTCACGCAACGCAGAAGTGATGCGTGAAAATCACCGCTCATGTGCACAGCCCCATAGAAATGAATGGGTCCGGATTCAGTGCGGGTGCAATGCGTCCTCCTCACGCATTGCACCCGCGCGGAAAACTCGCCCGTGTGAAAGGGGCCTTAGAGTCAATAGTGGAGAAAGATGGACAGGTTCCGGTGATAGGCCGGGACCAATGTCCAAGAAAATACACCAATGGAGGCGCCAATCCCAAAAGGACAAGAGATGTACTCAAAGTAATAGAGAGTGTGAACTCTTTCACTATAGGGGAATAACACGTGATATAGTGTTAAAATGTTTCTCGTATTTAGAAAGGTGGTAATGACCCAAAGTGAGCAGTCTATACCGATATCTCAAATAATTGATTTTAGTAGTCTTTGTAGGTAAATAGCAGTGACTGTACTCACTTCACGGGGGGGGGGGGGTTGGGGGGGGAAGGACACAGGATAAAGCTCAAGACTGCCCCCCTGGCCAGGGTCTCATATCTGATGGTGCAAATCGACAGCAGCCAATAACCGGAAGGCTTCTGTTCAATAAGATTTATTAGGTATAGTACTGGCCCAACGCGTTTCGGAGGTAAAGTATCCTCCTTCTTCAGGGGTTTAACTTCGGGTCCATAAAATGTAGGAAGTAATTCTTCCTTTATCCTTTATTATTTCTTTAA